>OZ025268.1:16444851-16729851 GCA_964019165.1 Mastigias papua
AGACTCAGATCTGATGCAGAGAGTCCAGTAGTTCAGAAGTCCAGAAGTCCTAAGCAAATATTATAGCACTTTTGATTCAATATATTTAGCATTCTGGCCTCTGCATTTCGACTGGCATTTTATGCTACACAAGCCTCCTTTTGAACAGCTGGAATCCCCCAAATTCCTAATTTCAATGCTATTAGGCAATGTTGTCCACAATCGCCAAAGTAAGTGCTAAGTTTGCTTTGCTTTACTGTAAGTCCCGCATTCACTATTGTAGAACAGTGTGTACTAATGGCTCTCACTAAAATAGCAAAAAGCACTTTATCTTGCTTATTTGAGAGAGCACATACAGCAAATAATTTATATAGTCGATGCATGCTATGTTAACCTTTTGTCAATTTTACTAATGCAGTTAGATTATATCAAGTTGCAATTTCCGTTCTTCGCGTACTTCAGCAGCTGAGTTAATATAAAGTGAATAAATGTACACATCCTTCCCCAAATACACATGATATACACAAGAATACCAAAATTGCAATACACACAGTATGCCAATGGTCTAGGTATCAGTGAATGAGTTGAACGTCTAAATATTTCTTATTGTACGTCAATATTTCAATCTTCATAGTTCTCTTATCAGCAATTGGAAGACTTTACCATCAAATTGAGCCTGACTGTCATTGACAATTATTGACAATCTAAAGGGGAAAAGCATAGATATTAGAATTGAATACAAAATTCAAATACAATTTCTTTCTTAAAGTTGAATAGCCGTATCGTTTGATGCAGAAGCTGTCTCCTTAGGCTAGCTACTATGGTGAATACCCTACAGGAACAGGGGCTTGTTCCTTGGATCCTATGCCAGCAGTTTTCAAACAGAAAGGATGGATCAAAGTTGCAGCAGGTGCACCTGACTTTCAGAAATCTCTTGGATGCGGAATGTGTCTCAAAATTGAAGCATCCGGCAAGCCAGTCGCTAAAGGAGATACACCATTAAAAGGGACATATTATGGTGTGATAAATGATTTGTGTGGAGCATGTGGTCAAGGTATACTGAAATCCTTTAGTACAGTCTATTTTTTGGTTTTATTTTGGCATAATTAAAGGCAGGAACTGTCTGGGATAATAGTTTCAGAGCTGTTAGCAGACAAATACGGAAAATTACTTTAAGACAGTACACAGTGTTGTTTTATAAGCAACTCGTTTATAAGCAACTGAACTCGATTTGAAAAACAAATTCAGTTTTGTCGACGCATGGGTATATGCAACTAAAAAAGTTTTGCTTGGCAAAATAGAAAATGGTTCTCTATTTACAAAGTGGTTTTCAAAACCAAATCAACCAGGTCATAAAAACTTGCAGAAAAAGAAATCTGCATACGGTAATATATAACTTCGACAGAAGAGCCGCTCCACAGTTTTTTTAAACCTTTGATAAACGAAACTTGAATGCAAACTGATTTCCAATAATATTTATTAATTCTTTTCTCTCATTGGGTTGATGAAAATGCTTGGAACTAAACCATTTTATAACGCTAGTGTATGGATGTGTTAGGAATGGGAACGAGTTAGGTAGTCACGTGAGGGAATAGAGAAGTGAGTAGAGAAAAAGAGAAGAGAGACGAGGAGGACGTTACTTGATAGTTTGAGATAAAGTAAGGATATCGTTGAGGGAACTGAGTTAAGAGATATTAGATTTGTGCATATATTGTATATATGTGAAACTATTTTTGTTTTTGTGATTCGCTTCTATTATTGCATCGCGGCTTCGTCACACTAGTTTAATATTACCACTGAAATTAATTCACTTGACGAAGGCTACTCTACGTGTTATGAAACCCAATAACATTCATTTATAAACAAAATATCTAAACATCGATAGTGTTTTTAGACAGCGAAAGATTTTTTATAGTCTTTTTACATTTGTGCAGGTGACTTGGATTTTTACATACCAGGAGATGGAAAATGGGATATATCTTTCGATGCCATTAACTGTCCTGATGTTTCTGGGTCTGAGGGTAATATCCAGTATCGATTCACTGGCAGCAATCAATGGTATTTGAAACTCCAAATAACCAATTCAAAGTAAGGAGTCAATTTCTTTTACACGCATTAAACATAGGCACCAGAAGGCATTAGCAAATGTACACATTATGTGAATCATTCCAGCACAGAGTTATTTTCTTGAAGAGAATTCTGATTCTCCAGAGTCCCTCCCCCCTCCCACCATTGTTTACTTCTCTTCTTCTATGATGGAACCAAATACCATCGGATTAATGGTCAAACGTCTATGAGTCTGTGAATCATATGGGGCCGTGCCGTTGGCCCCCTAATGCTCTAGAAGCTGGGGGTCACCGACCAAAACTTTCAAAGTTTTATGAAGTACTGTTAAGCTCAGTCTTTTGTATTAACAAAGAATTATAGAAGTATCGTTATCCGATACAGCAGTGTTTGGTAACAGGATGGCAAGCACTATTCGTGCGAAAAACTTTACTTTTATTTTAAGGATAGTTACCAAGTTTTGGTTATTAAAATGCTGAAGAAATGGGTGTGGTAGTATGGCAGAGACGTGGGTTTTGGGTTGGGCTGATACCACCACTGCTTGGCAGCTATTATGGAAACAATCTCTACATAGTAATATCTAAGAAAATAACATAATAGATCAGAACCATGAAAAGCAATGATTTTATCAATGAATAGTTTAGAATAAGTGACTGATGAAGAGCAGACAGCGTACATTACTAAGTTCCAGTATCTTTTCTGATAGACGATATTTGAATGCTTTTCAAAATGAAAGAAATGCTGGAGATTTTACAACATGTTGCCATTACTGGAGGTCAGCTGGAGATAATACAGAAATGTGGGGTCTCCAGCGTAATACCGGAGCCTTGGCAACTATGTTTTACGATTTCTAGTTTTGGGCCTCAGGGCACCAGCAGACTGGAAAGCGGTCCTTGTTGCATTTCCTATAGCCTTTTATCCGATATGGAATGGCATGAAATTCTGAGACTTGCATTACATCCGGAGCAACAAGGATAAATTTGTGTTTAAAACAACTTTCTTAACAAATTAAATACCAGAACACAGTATACAATGCTTATCGGATAAGTTAAATGAAATTTTATAGAGTTCTAAGAAATCACTGAGTCCTATCTTGACAAAATATATTTTGATATTCAATTTAATGAAAAGACTTCTGGTTCTAGACAACCCACTGCTGCTGTTGAGTTCTTCAAAGGTGGAAAATGGCATTGTGCAAAGCGATCTGATGACAACCATTTTGTATGGAACGGCGTTGGAAAGATAGACTTCCCTTTGAGAACGAGGTTGACTAGCATAACTGGGGAGACAGTTGGTGGAGACATTACAAAGCTAGTGAATGATAAAGATCAGGACTCAGGATTTCAATACAAACCAATCAAAGAAGGTACTTTTAATATGGTGGTAGATTTGAATGTTAAACTCTATGATATTACTCTTCTTCTCTTGATTATATCAGTATGCTTATTACTGTACGATTGATGGATACAATACTGAAAGTTACTTATAGCCAAGTTTCGACTTTTTATTAATATACTATTCTGTTTTATTCTGAAGATATTTAAGTATATAAGTTGAGCTTGAATTTGAGACGAATACACTAGTAAAGCAACAAGTTCGCCTTTTGCCGACTAGTTTCGATGGATTGCTGTCCTCATGGCAATATATATATATATACATACATATATATATATATATATATATATATATATATATATATATATATATATATATATATATATATATATATATATATATATATATATATATATATATATGTGTGTGTGTGTGTGTGTGTGTGTGTGTGTGTGTGCGTGTGCGTGTGCGTGTGCGTGTGCGTGTGCGTGTGCGTGTGCGTGTGCGTGTGCGTGTGCGTGATGGGATAATACGTTCACTGGCAGTTTATCTAAGAGACAATCAAATTCTACAATTCAGTAAATAAAGATGGCACTCCTCCAAAGCTCCCATGTCATGGTCAAGGAGGTCTGGTGAGAAGTGGAAAAGCTGATGATGTCACCAATCAGGGGCAAAGTTCTCAAGGCAGTGGCTCCTCTGGTTTGTATAACACAATGCTAGCCAGCATAACCAATGCTTTTTATTTTCTATGTTTATGCATTGCACTTTGGCATGCGTCTAAGTACGTCTATGATATCATTACCAGAGGCCTTCTACTTGTTTAGGTACGTGTAATCAAGCCATTTACTGGGTCTCTATATCTAATTAGTATTTTATGAATGTCTTTGTGAACCAGATTATTGAAAGTGTTATTTCAACTCCTGATTGAATCATTTGCCACCTGTTTAAGAGAAGGTAATTAACTTGAATACGTAACTTCAAGTTGTAACTTCGATTACAGATTGTATTACGTAACAACATCATGTGGCTCTATGCAACATGCATTTAATTGTTAATTAGTACTTTTGTATTGCAAAGGCTCTACAACACCTAGACCAACAGAAAAGCCAGAGGAGGAAACAAAGACTGATAAGGAAGTCCCAGGAGGTGAAGGAGAAGGAAAAAACCCAGATAAAGGAGGACAAAATGGAAATGAAACAAAACCGGAGACGGGAAAGGAAGAAGAGAAGATTGAAAATATTGAAGATTTTTGCAGAACAAGACCTAATGGAATATACGGTGACCCAACTGACTGTCAGTATTTCATAAAATGTGCTAATTCAAAGACTTACAGGACGAAATGCGCTAATGGCTTGCACTGGAATGATAAAATAAAAAATTGCGATTTCCCTGCAAGTGCCGGGTGCTCAGATCAGAAAGAGAAAGATCAGCGTGGTCAGCAGGATACAAAAAATGGCACTTCAAATGGGGAGAATAAAGTAAGATTTAACGTTAACATTAATATATTCAATAACGTAACGTGAAAAAGTGCTGTCACAAAAAATACTAACAGTAAAACCGTATTATGTGCAAATCCCAGTAAACATGTAGATACCTTAGATGCAAAATCAGCTTACAAGCTGCATTTGTTGCACAATGTTTACACAGTATCGTTCACTGAAGTGAAAATTTTTTAGAGGAGGATTGTGCGATCTTCAATTTGTCAGCGAAAATTGGTGTGGCTTCCGTTATTGAAGAATATATAATATGTAGTTTTTAGTGTACTATAAGTTTTTACGATACTGTATATGGAGGTTTAAAGTTTTGATATTATATATCTTTCAAATGCATCTTTCATGTACTTATCTTTCCTGTATTAGGACGGTTTGTGAATTAGTTTGGTTATTTAACTGAAACCTGTACCTTGCTATTGTCATTTTTGAACTTGTTTACGTTGTAGTTGTTTCTTAACTTGCTTTGATTCAATTCCCTGTCGCCATCTTTCCTATTCTCACATTTCACACCTCCGCTTTCTTTGCTAGATCTTTCTTTCTTCCATTATCATCTAAGGATCTTTCTCTCACACACTCTTCCCCGCTAGCTCTCTTCTCAACACATGTTAAACGTTACTTAAGCTTGTATTAAAATGAATTAGAATTGAGTTTTTCGATAAATACTTGATTGTATCCATTCTCATGTCTTTCAATATATAACAGCTATTTTTAATGATAATGCTAAATGCTTATGGGAGAAGATTTCGTGAATATTTAATATAAGATTTCGTGTCTAATACACATTATAAGTCTTCTTGGATCCCTAAAAAACATAAAATTTGCAAAATCTACGGATAGAAATGGCAAATGTGGTGATTTGTCCGTAAGACTGTTGTCTGGAGGGTGACACACCTTGCACCCCACTGTGGGTACGTCCTAGTGTTTACGAGTGCTTGTACTATGTGCTTTTCTCTGAGAGAGAGAGAACTATTCATGAATTTTCTCACTGACTTGACTAGGAAGAAGCAGATATCATCGCAGTTTTAAGATCTACAGAGGAAGAAGATCCGAAGCAGGAAGAGGCAATGTGTCCACCTATGGACAAAGAAACTGCAAGACACCATCATCCATTAGACTGTAGTAAATTCGTTATGTGCAATGGAACAATGGGAAAGACTTTCAGATGTCCAGAAGGCTATCTTTATGATAGATATCGCACTAAATGTCGAGAAGGAAAGTATGTCAGTTGTGACAGAAACTCACTTCATATTAGTGGACATGAGGATGAAAAGCAAGCTACAGCAAATTTGTTAAACAACTCGGATAGAAGTGTCAAATCGAGTGAAAATTTAATTGACACCAGCAGCAATTCGAGGGCTGAAGCCAGTAATGATGAAAGCTTTTGCCTTGGCAGAGCGGATGGATTTTACAAGTTCAAGAATGATTGCAGTGCATTTTACAAATGTTCAAGGGGACTAACGAGACTGAGAAGTTGCCCAGAAGGACTGCTTTTCAATGAAGCTGATGAAATGTGTGACTGGCCTAAACACGTTCATTGTTGATTAGATGCACATGTGATTGTAAAGTCAAGTAGCTAGTTATTACGCTAACACATTCAGATTTTGTCGTAAAAGTTATGGCTTCATTTTTAACTTATTGCTTTTAAATATGCCCTCGAGACTAACAAAAGCCTATATTTAAAATCTCAGGTAAAAATCTATATATTAACTCAGTAATAGAGCTCCAAAACCTAAGCAAGACTGACAGCTCCCAAGACGTTTTATCCAGGATTTCTAAAAATGCATAGGGAAGGCCTTTAGCGGAGCAACGGGGTTTATGGGAAAAAATGCCCCCGACATTTCACAGCTGTGATTGGCTAGATTAGTCCAAAAATGGCAAAAAAAACTATTAAGCTTCTCGCACGAATATGAATCATCCTATCCATAGTTTCATCAATTGTTCCTTCTACTGTAGAATGGACATATCTCTATATTCAGAAAGGGCGTTTTCCTAAAATCTAACAGGTGTGAGCATAGGAGTTTTTCGGGGATGTTCACCTCCGGGCCCCTTCTCCTTTTTCCTCTGTTTTGCACTTACCTGTATTGCCACTGGATGAAGTTCATTTTAGTCATTGATATTTACTGGCATCAGAATGTTTCATAAATGTGAAAGAGGTCTCCTTGCATATAGGGTGCGCCCTATGCACTTTACAGGGGCGTGGTCATGGACACTTTGTTTTCAACAAGCCCCCAAACAAGACGTACTTGATCTGCCCCTGACTGGGCATCAAAGATACGACACCATTGTATGATTTTGTTGGATACATATCACACTTCTCAAAAGATTAGAAGCGTCCATTACAGAGTATCTTTGGTAAAATTACATGATACTAACTACCAATACCAATGCTTACTGAATTATATGAGCAAAGTTAGTAGTGTGTAATGAAACTCTGAAATGAAACTATAATATAAAGTAATATAACATAATATAATGTAATATAACATAATATAATATAATATAATATGATATAATATAATATAATATGCCATAATATAATATAATATATTATAATAAGATATGATATAATGTAATATCATATAGTATACTATAACATAATATAATATGATGTAATATAATATTATATAACGTAACATAATATTATATAATATAATATGCCATAATATAATATAATATAATATATTATAATATAAAATGATATAATATAATATAGTATACTATAACACAATATAACATGATATGATATAATGTAGTATAATATTATATAATATAATAAAATATTATATTATCTCATATTGTATAATATAATGTGTTATAATATAGCATAAGACAATGTGATGTAACATAATAAGATGTCATATAGTACAATGTTATACAATATGCTTTACAATGATATAATATGCTATACAATATATGATATGATTTAGTATAATATATGTAACATGAAATAATATGCATAACATGTGCTACACGAAAAGCTATAACTGAAGAAACCATTTTATCTGGCTGGATTTTTATGAAAGGTTCTTATCATTCAGACAATATGTACTTACGGTCAATTTTTTTCCAGCACTCTGTTATACTCTCAATTTTCTGTCGACTTTTCATACTCTATAAGCTATTCACTTTCTAAGATCAATTTTTTTAGTAAACTTTCTCTATGTACTATCCTACTTCTTATAATATTTTGAAAGCCTTTTGAAAGCCATTCTAGCCGTTCTGATCTTACCTCGTAGCTTTACAACTGAACAACATAGGAAAGCCATTCTATGTCTCTAAATGAAATTTCCTTACTTCTTATTATGTTATTATATTTCCTATTATATTCTACCTACCACTATTCATTTGTAAATGATGTTTTCAGACTTTCATCAGAAAAGACATCATACTATATCTAAGAAGCTAAATTAGCTTATATAAGGGACAAAATGATACTGATAAATACCCATACTTTACTTTGTAGTCTTTCAAGCGATTTAGTCACCTCAATTTATTTTATCTCCAAGGTGTTCATTATGCCATCCACTCACTATTTCTGTCCATTGTGCTGTAACCATGATTCCTTGAATTTGCATCAAATTGTGTTCATGTTCTTGCTCAGAAGACACCAATACAATCTGGAAGAGTTGGTTACTGCAGGAAGATGACATTTGCATAATTAATGCCTTACCTTTTTGAAATTCTATGGATAATAACCTCCCAAAAAAACTTTTGAGTTCCCTCTGCCAAAGGCTTTATTCCTGGCAAACGGGTAAGAACAAATTTTGCTGAGAGAGAGGTTGGAATCGGTCCCTGGTTAAAGTAGATGGCTTTATTATACCAAGATTCGATTGCAGATAATCATGTATGCTTTAAAAAATACTTGCTGCTGAATTCGAGGCCTTGTTTTTACGCTCGCTCATTCAAATCTAACAAGTTCATTGACCATGTTCAAAACAGACTTGCAAACGAAGGATCAGCCTAGTAAGGTAAAAAAATTTCAAACATCAAGGCAGATAAGATAGATACTCCAAGTCATTTATAGTGTTAAAAACGTACTACCGACCGCATATCAAGATGAAATTTGGGGTGCTGAGAAAATGAAAGATTGAAAGAAATGAGCCTAGGTAGGAGTTTAAAGGAAGGAGAAAATGGTATGGCTATCAACCAAGGAAAACCTGACATTGCTGGTTATCGCTCTTTTTTCTCTCACACAAGGAACAAAAGTAAATTTTAGCTTCTACTTTTCTATTTGCATTAATCAGCACTTTCTTATTAAAGTTATAATCTATAATATGGGACTCTATACACACGGACAAAGAATGAATGATAAAGTATTTTTAGAAATTCAATCAATAAATCTTGAAAAACTTCATTATTTTTCTTCGGTTGTATATTAGAGTCTCACTATAGCTCGAAAAAGCAGGAACATACTTTAGGCATACTATAGTGAAGTTCTGTTCCAACTTTTTCGAACTATAGTGAAATTTTGTAGTACCGACAGACTATTCATATATTGGAGTCCCATATCATAGGCAGGTGATAATAGGGTATAAGCAGATAAAATAGACTTTTTCGGGCTTCATTTCTTAAATTCAATAGTAAATGTGACACATTTAGCGCCATGTGTTATTAGATAGTTTAAAAAAGATAAGAAGACATGCTGGAAAATGCAAGCCGTCAATAGTTACGTCTGCTGTTAGTGTATATAGAACACTTAAACAGATTAGATAAGACTTACACGATTAGGTATTTTACACCGCAAGAATCTCTGCATATCACCGTGCTTTTCGCGGCAACTAAGATTAGCTAACAAACACGAAAAAGGTTGGTAGTAGATTGCTGGTATGTTCTTTGAAGCTGTGAGTAATGGATTTTTTAAAGCGCCCACAAAATTTGATTCCGTAGTAGATAAGTATATTTTCGAAATTTTCTACTCTACCAACAGCATGAAAGAATCTGATGTGTAGAATTCAATGAGTACTTTTCCAAATCTTCTAATACCACCGTATATCACTAAAGACGAAGGACTTATATGAATTGACAACTTAGAATTTATGTCTACTTTGCATCACAGTCTTATTTGATCTTTGATCTTAGGCCAAACCAATGAATAGCAGAAAGTTGAAAAGGGATTCTGGTGGCACAGATGCAGACATATTACTTAGTCGCTTTACGCAGTCGTCTCCAGCAAAGGTAAATGTTCTCCATCTTCGAAGCAGAGATAAATTGCTTGACACCCTCAGAGAGTGGGCAGTTCAAATTTCTCTCGGCTAATTAAATTTCGCATTGACACTCAATAGGTTCTGGCCTACGGCTATAAAGCATATAGAAGGAATTATTCTGATAGTCTTTAGATAAAGAAGAGAGATAGAGCCAATAACAAGGTTATTGCTCTAGATACCAAAATAGATAAAGAAATGAAGAAGAAGGCTTATTGGGCTTCATAGTACGCAATGTATTAAAGCAACATGTTTTATCAAAATAGCACATTTACTTGCTCAAAATAACTCCTTTGTCTTACCTACACATTCAAGTTACTTCAAAATAATGTTACCTCATTTGCCTTTTGTTTGTAGTATTATTTTGTACAATGTTACATTTTACAGACTATTTCACATAGGTCCAAAGACGACTTGTTCAAGTTATTCACCGTTAAATTTAGTTGTTATAGGTTCATAAAAGTTTTATATCCACTTCTTGAGTTGTACACAAATATTAGAGGAAGTCAACTGCTGAGCTGCTTAAAGTTTGCCAATAAGCAAACAGATTTTAGCAACAGCATTTGGAAGATAAACTAGTGCCAATCTGTTCGAAGCGATACTATTCAGCTTTAAGAAATAATTGTTACTAAAAGCATGAGGATTTTTGGATTCTCATAATAAAACTGCGAAAAGTCATCCCATTACTTAAGTCATCGTTATAACTCTAGCACGTCCTATACCAAACTTAATGCTATTATAACTTATAGTTTGCATTTGCTGTCTTCTATGTGAACCTCATAATAACAGCGGTGATTCTCATAATAAGATGTACATTCTTCTTCCCAAATATTCCCAATGAAGCCCTGTCACCTCTTCGGGCATCGCTTCTGGCATCGCAAAATATACCTAACCACATCTAACTGCTATGACTCTTAGTGGTTCATTTGACAATTGACAGGCAGTGGTGTGGGTAGAGGGGGGTCAAGGGGGCAAAAAGCTCCCTGTAGAGCTAGATTACGATTTTGTAGGAAAATTTCTTTTCCTGTCCGAAAACTCTTATCTTGTCAGAAAGTTCCCTATCTTGTTTGAAAAATGACCCAGTCACCTTTCTTTTCTAACAAAATCTTAAACATTGAAAGAAAAGGCTATAACAGAAATAAAATATCTTTATTATTTTATATAGGAAAATCTTCACATCCTGCCCTTTCAATAATTCCTTCTACCTCTGCATTTGTTTGACAGGTCTCTTATTATGGTAAATATCCAGTTGGCACTAGTTCATGCTCCTTGGATCCAGTGCCACCTTTACTATCTGAAAAGAACTGGATACTTGCAGCAGTCTCAAAAGGCGATTTTCTGAATTCACTTATTTGTGGAACATGTCTTCGTATATCAGTAATTGACTTGGCATCAAGAGAAGACCCTGAAGATATTTTTGCAGCGGTAATCGACCAATGTAATGATTGTCAAAAGGGTAAGTAAGATAGTTTTCTCAGGAACTTTTGCATTTCTCAGCATTTTTAAATGTTCTGATGTGAAGTTTCCTCGTTACTACCAGGAACTGTAGCTTCTATATCAAGTGACTATTGTAAAAGGTGAGAATCATGACTCATCAGAGACCATCTCAATCTTCTACACTAATTAGCAGACGATATCAAAGTACACTAGAACGTAGTAATTTATAGCACATCCACAGTACTTGTTAAATTATTGCTTTAGGAAGATGTATTCAAGATTCCCAAATTCAAAGTACTAGAATTATTCCAAGGATTTATTTGGTCAGATTTTTTGCAACAATTCCTCTTTCAGGAGAGATTAACTTGTATACTGAAGGGAGAGAGACTCAAAAGGCCAACTATGAAGCAATTGATTGTGGCAGGAAAATTGCTGATTCATTAATAGTTAGGATTCAACATGCAACTGAAAGTAGCAAAAAAGTTCAAATTAGGAATTCTTTGTAAGTTACTAAGTTGTACCTCATAAAATATGCAGTGGCGTGCTGTACAATGTTATTATAAATTTGTAAATTTCCTCCGACTTTCGTCCTTGCTGAGGGTGTTTGAACCGCTTCAAAATTGCTGCAGTGGAGCATTAGGAGTAGCTTAAATCTACATGGAGCGCCTTTACTGACTGAGTGCTTGTTTTGATCAAATGTCTGCGGAATTTTGCTAAAAATTTGGCCTCGTGTTGGAATTAACGCCCCCTCCCTGCAGAATGGCTGTTGGCTCTTCCTTACACTTGAAGGAATTGAGAAAAGATAGTGTCGTGTGAATTTATTACAAATCATTTTGACACTTATCTGGAGATAGTCATATGTAACTGTATCGGGGTATACTTCGCAGTTTGCACTTCTTATCATATCTACCTGGTTAAGCACAGATTATCTACTGGTCATTCGAATCAGTTAATTTGAACAGCAACGAAAAATTCATTGAAAATGAAAGAAGAATCGAAAAACTCGCAATTTTTATTTTTGCGGTGATACTGAATAGCTTAATAAAACAGTCCAGCTATATTAGTTTCCCATTTCTTTCAATTCATAATGTTCGTATGTTTAGTAGCATGTTGAGATGAGAATCAATTTTTCCTTTTTCAGATTGCCTATCGTTAGTCTAGAGTGTTTTTCTAATGGCAAATGGAAATGTATGCCAAGAGAGATCGACAATTATTTCCTATATAAGGAAATCAATCCTCAAACTTCAGTCCAGTTTCGTGCTACAAGTATTTCAGGACAAACAATTGGATTTACTTTAGAAGACTTAAATTCAATTAAAGAAGTTAAATTAAGCCAACAGTTTCAACCTTTTCATACAGGTAAATGTCAAACTTTGCCTCAGGTAATTGCCTTGTCTAATAACCTAGCAGTGTATTCACAATATAAAGCTGATGCACAGACATGGTACTACCGAATTTTTATTACAAAATTACCTTTTTGTGAGAGTTTTCCAATAACGTGAAATTTCCTTCGGGTCAATTCTTTGCTTCCAATATGATTTATGCTTTCGTTCAACTGCTTCCTAGCCACGCTAACTGGTAAGAATGTATCTACACAATGCCAAGATCAGACAGATTTCGACAGGATGAATTTAGTTGGAGACCTAGCATCACGAGGCAAAGGATTCCAACATGGTAATTATAAATTTAAATACAGATGGGAATATATCAACCTGTATACTAACATGAATTAGCTCAGACGGTAATTTGAAGCTAATGTTTCATGCTTTTGTGATATAAATGTTACTTCAAAGCTCTCTCTTTGTTGAGTATCAACAAGTTAATATGTGTAGAGATTATAAACATCACGGATAAAATTACGACGTATAAATGTTTCGGCACAAACCTCCATCATCAAACTAATGAGAGCTTGTGCCGAAACGTTTAAAAGTTATCTTATTTCTTGAGATCTATATATAAATGTAGAAAAATATATGAATATATTATATACATATATAAATATATATATATAAGCATATAAATATATGTTATATGTATAAAAGACTCAATGAAAACACTTTTATACATTTTACAAAAGCGTTTCATTGTTGAGTCTTATGTTATTCTTAAACATTTTATAGTTTTAAGCTCTTGAGTGTGTGTATATAAATATATATATATATTTAGAGGAAAATTAAAACTTGTATCAAATTCTGTTACAGAAGATATAAACATCACAGAAGAAAATGACACAGTCAAAACATTAAAGGATACAAAAGCAGATGGCAGAATACCAAATACAAGAAACTTAACAAAGGAGTTTGAAGTATATCAGCCAGCAATAAATACTTCTTTTTGCAAGGCTAAAGCAGATGGAACGTACGCTCAAGACAGTGATTGTGAGCAGTTTATTTTGTGTACACAGGGCAAAACGTTGAGAAAAAAATGCCCGAATGGACTTAGATATAATGCTAAGGAAGGCGTATGTGACTGGGCCACAAACGTTATGTGTGGCGAACTAAACGGAAGGCCTAGGAAAACGTTCAGAGATGAAGCAAATAGCGAGAACGATGAAGAAATCTATACAAAGAGGTTCATTGGGAGGACAAAATTGAATGGAACTGTTTACTCAGTTGTTGAAAATTGAGAAATTTCTGTCAACAGGACGCTTCTGTTGTATCGCATTAGTATCTTGTATTGTATTCTCTTTGACAACAATTTCACCTAAAGAAATATATCTAATTTAGAAAAAATAAGACAACAACTTTGGCATGGAATGAAAATCAAGAAGATCAAATTCCGCCAGTAAGGGACCGAAGGCAAGTATATGAGGAAATCTAGCAGTCTAAGTAGATTTTCGTCGTCTTGTAATATATGCTTTTATTGGTGACTGAGAAAATATTTCTAGGGTCACGGCACCATTATTAATTGTTACTGAGATGTGTACTTCTTACCAGTGTTTGAATCATAAAGAACCAATCAATGCTTTGTTTGACTTTGCGGAAAGCGGCTAAGCTTTTGGGTTTGAAAAGTTCTGATGCAGGATATGCTGTGGCTGTAATTGCATTGACCCGTTGACGACATCCTTCATGACACATTGTAGCAGCAGTGACTCTTAGATTGGCCAAGGAGGCACTTTGCCTCCACCCATGAAGTAGGTTAGTTTGGAGCTCGGTATGTAATGGGGGGAATCAGTGAACTAACATACGGCGAATGGATGGTGGGTAAATCAGCATTAAACAAAAGTCGGTAAATCTACCACTGGTGCTCCCCCTAATGATTTGCAAAAATCTCGCACTACGTGACAGGTAATGGGCTTCCTGCTATGTCACAAAAAAGCAACTTTGTAGAATGGTCCCACGCATCAGCCCGAATTATCTGGGGAGTGGGGGTATTTTTACATAAACGGTTAAGACCCATCATTGTGATTTTCTCCATTTTTATCATTAACTACAAGCAAAATACAACACAATATTTGCAATACAATGTAGCATTCATAGCCAGAAAAGACACAAGAACACGGAGCACTGCTATGAATGGTATTTACAATACACAACAAATCTATACAAAGTATTAAAACAAAAGAACACAACACTTATAAGAAAATGCTCCAATTGTGTGTCTCAAGATAGATGACAGAGGGTCCTGTGGAAGAAAGTGTGTTATATAAATGATCGATGCTTTGATTTTTACCTTTGCTGTCTCTTTGCATAAATGGTGCTTTTATGATAATAAATATCATCGACAGGGATCAAAAGCTCAAAATTGCAACATGCATGAAAAAATGTAATTGTATACTTTACCTGGAAATTGTATTCTGAGGAGAGGGAATCAAATTACTTTACAGCTTCGTTAATTGTTCCCATTTCTATTGGGAATTTTCGGTACGATAACGGGCTAAATTTCCATATCTAATAAATAGCTAATAAAACTTATAAGTGATAGCCAGATCAAATACAGCTGGAAATCACAGCATAAATAATGCACCAAATTGCCATAGTACAGCTAAAACATAATTGCACAAGATATTTTTGTTTGATGTTATCAACATAGATGTATAAGTAGTTATCAATATATTTGCAAACTGTCCTCAATATTCTTATTCACAAACTGGAAATCACATCATAACTCAAGTACGGAATTGCCATAGTACAACTAATACATATTTACACAAGGTGTATTTTGTCTGATGTCCAGTAACATAAGTGTATAATTAGTTATTAATGCATATAACTCATAACTCCCTCGATACTGATAAATTTTGCATTACTTAAGCAACAATAAATAGCTTGCAGATAAACAACCTATAGTGGTAAGGTATATTAAGTGATGTATAGCTAATTACACCGGTCTACAAGATTTTTGGGGACTTGCTGTTGGGAGTGATTATAGGGGTTTTCAAATGTGCTGATTCCATAAATGAACTTATTTTTTTGAATAAATGGTCTAGTTTAGCTGTTACATAACTTGCTCATTTTGCTCATTAGATAGCTTTTCAACAAAATTCCGAGTTATATCTTTATCGTTTAAATCAATGTTTGGTTCTATAAATGTTCTGAATGCGTCACGAAAGGCCTCCTTACCAGCTTTGAAAACCTTTATGTCATTTGCTTTGGTAAAATACAATTTTTAGAAATCATAAATACATATAAAGTACTTGGCGAATATACAAAAAAATTCAATTTGACGTGGCAGCAAATGGCTTCATTGGAAAACTGTTTCTTTGGTCATAACTTGCTATTTTGTTCTCAGAAGTCTGATATTATGGCTGAAAAAAGAAGAAAATTTGAGAACGACCCGGATGTGTTCTGTTATATCTGTGGAAAGTACACATTTCAACACAGACATGTGAAAATTGCAAAATTTGTCGAGAGGGCTTATTACGCCTACTTTGGTGTAAAGCTTGGAGACCAAAATAAACCTTGTGCTCCTTGTGTGGCTTGCAAATCTTGTGTTGAACATCTAAGAGAGTGGTCAAATGGAAAAAGAAAAACTGGATTAGTGCCTGGTATTCCTATGGTTTGGAGAGAGCCTACAGACCATCAAAATGACTGCTATTTTTGTATGGTACATGTGACTGGAATAAACTCGAGAACACTTTCCAACGCAGAATATCCTAGCATACCATCGGCTACTAGACCTGTTTCCAATTCCAATGATCTTCCTGTACCAATTTTTCAAGGTTTTGAGGATCCAAACAATGAAGTCAGCAGTGTTATATATCGTAAAATGAAAGTTTATATCGTAAAATGAATGTGAAAGATGCAGCCTATCCAACAGCCGTTATTGCAATTGTTTGGTGTTTCATACCACTACCAAATTCTTTGATATTTTGAAAAACCTAGTGTGGAGAGTTGTTTATGTACGTATAATCATACTTTTGCATATTTATAAAGTCATCATAATGATTAAAATAATATTTTGAAATAGTTTTATCAAAATATACAGTAATTCGCATTTACAATGCTAATACTAAGAAATTACAAAATGCTATAATTTTGCAAGCCAAATTGCACAAAAACTAGACCATATAGAAAAAATATAATTTTATTTTTGGAATCAGCACCCTTAAATTATCCTAAAAACACTTTGTTCCCTTAATCCCCACGAACTTCATTTTTAATTGTAAAGCTGTGTTATCAATGCATTTGCAAACTGTCCTCAATACTCATAAATTTTGTGGTAATTAAGCAGCAATAAATGACCTGCAGATAAACAACCTGCAATAGTATGATATAGCAAGTGATTATCCCAGTCCTGATTGTGATTAAGCCAGTCCTGATTCCGCAAACCCAATTTCTTTTCTTCTTTTAGTCTTCTGGGAAATCAGCACTATAAAGAATGATCATTTGTAAACCAACATGGTCTACAAGCTAAAGCAGATATCAATTTCTGCACTTTGCAACAACTTTTAGTAAAGCCATTGTGTTATTTTTGGTATTCAATTAAATCAATTTTTCAGGCATGCCAATGTATTTTGTATTCAGTAAATTAGGCTTGCTTGTTTCTTAATAACCTTGGCAACTACGGCATATGAAAAAATGGCTTCTGATTGTTTGAGGCTGTAGCTTTTATGCTTCCTGCTAAGAATGACAGGACTTCTGTACGTCATCTTTTAATAATGGTAGAATAAGAAACATCCAGCTCTGTTCTACCAATTTAAGCACATTATTTATGTTGAAGCTTGTTATAACAACGTTTAAATTAAATATGCTGACAGTCTGTTACACTTAGCATAGCTCTGTAGCACTCTCAGGCATTTTCAACATTGCATCTAGAAGGGGGAATTCTGCGTAGGCTCAGTTTCTTCACATTGTCGAAATCGAAAGAAATTCCAGTAGTGTGGGCCCTGTTCTGGGTGTAGTAGAGGACTCTACAGTCGATGCAAATGAGGAATAACCATAGGTGTTAACACGAAATCAGCATATAGAAGTTAACACCAGACCTAAATCTTTGAAAGTAAGAAGGGATATTTGGTATCAGGCAAAGCTGTATTATTAGGCATAGCTCCCATACAATCTCTCTGATCATTTGTACCGTTGTGAACAACTTAAGCGATCTCAGCCAACCGAGTGACATTGTGGAGGCAATTGCGAAGGTCAGGACTGATATGATAGAAGCTGTTACTAACCCAGAGAGTTTGATAATTGTAATTGCCTTTGTGCACCGGAATCACACGATCATAACGATAATATGGCAATCAGGCTCTACTTCCTCCAGCCCACTGAGGTGATAGCTTTCATTGGTCAATAAACATGAATTAACTGAGCTAGGATTACATCTTTACAAAGTATTATCTTGCTATCCTCTATGATCCTTGTTTCCAATTTCAAATCATCGAGGAATTAATGATTAGTCTCAATCTTTGATTCTTGGTTCATTTGGTTTTTAGGTGATCCGAGATCGCCGGTTTTAACTGTCTTATTTCTAACGCTACCTGTGTCTTTTTCATCAACTCCTCTATCTCGAGGTAACTCTCTTGCATTGGAAAATGAGATTACTTTCTTCTTTCCATAATATTTCTCAAGGTATCCTTTGAAGAAATAAATGATTGGGTTTGCTACGGGATTAAATTTCAGCAAAATCACACTAGCCTCCGTCAACCGTCTTGCATAAAGATCGACAATTAGAGGCAAATTGCATCCAAGCAGAGATATCACGATGAGTGCACATACAAGGATTGCTGCCTTGTCCTTTTTCATTGCACGCTTGATAGTTTTTGCATTTACAACGAAGTCTTTATTGTCAAACTCGAACAATCTTACTGAACGCATCAGTACTAGGTGAGCTAGCCATACGTACAAAATTGAAACAAGGACTAGGCCAGTTGTGAGAAAGCTGGCCATGAAGTACGCAAGGTCTTTTGAAGTGACCATGTGGCCGCCACCATTGATAAGGTAATCAATCGAAAAGATCACCCCTGTTACCATGATGTCGAAGCTCCACATGACAAGTACGTATGTCAAAATTTTCCGCCTTCCTGTATGCCAAAGTCGATGCTTCAACGGTACTTTAGCTGCAAAGAACCGTTCGACGCCGATAACAATAACAAAACTCGTAGAGGCTGTTACGCAAAATGTATGAAGACCAACAAGCCAAAATACATGTTTTGTTTTATTTGAGATGGTATGTGCGTTAACGAACACGTAGTGAGCGATTCCAGTAACTACGCCAAAAATAGCACAGTTCATGACGTCTGCAACAGCAAGATTAAGTAATACAAGCTCAAAGTCAGTGGCGTGTTTCCATATTCTTACAATCAAAGATATTTCTATGAAATTCAACACCAAAGCAAGAAATACTATTGTGTATGAAATGACGAAAAAAGTCACTGTCGGCTGAAGAAGTGAAATTACCTCTTGTGCAATAGAGGGACTTGAGACATTCGACATGACTGAGCAGTTATAACACAAAAGACCTGTTGGATGGCAAAGTAACGAATGCTTAAGTGCCTTGCTTGACTTCGTTCTTCCACGCTTCTCTCTACTTTAGTCTTGCTTGCTGAGCCTATATACGTAAACAAACGATGTCCAGAAATTGGAAAGGCAGGAAGATCTCCATATATGAAATCAATGCCTGCAATTCAATAGAAATTCAATTAGGCATAAAATGATATTACCAAATAGACATTTTATTGCAATTACATATAAAGGAAATCAAATATAAAACATTTACGTAAATAACTGCTGAATGTAAATGGCTAACTTCCCTATACCATGATTTCTACGGTGCTATGGATACCAAAATCTATATATCAATATGGTTTAGTAGTCCTCACCATGACTCTATGACCACGAATCGGTAAGTTTTTAATAAAAATTTGAATCCTAACGCTCATCAAATGAATAGCTCTGTATAGATAATACATTGCTCCTATTTATCCAAGCTTGTTGATAATTCTCAGCAGGTTTTGAAGAATCGACATTAAAAACACCGTGCGTATGAAACAAAACCAAAGTGCATATGCACAGTGAAGTATAAATCGGTCTCATACCCGCCTAATGATTCCTGAAAATGGAAAAAATGTAAAAAACTGAGTTTTATTCCGAAGTTCTCGTTCCTTATTCATCTTCATGCAATAAAAAGTACTTGCATTTTTCCATGGTCTTCAAAGCGACTCGCCAAGAAACGACTCCTCAAAGCGTCTCCCCTCACGCGGCCAACCATTCTAGCTATTTACACAATAAGTTGAAATGAAAATTGTGCTGTTCTAAAGATCTTGGTCCTGTATCACTGCTGAACTGCGCTTAACGATGTTTGCTTTTCTGGTAAAAGAAAACAACTTGCTGAGAGCTAAATTTGAACAAGTGATTGATTGGCGTGATATCATTTCTATTGCTCTCTTTGTACATGCAGGTTGAAGAATTATTGCATTGATGATTATTTACTGTCAGAGGCACCCGGCTCCTTGTGATGCGCAAGTTTCCACTAAATTCAATAATATAATCATAATTTCTTTATTTAAGGTTGGCTTTTCTCCTTGCTAAGGCTCATTAATGCCAACCAAGCCCTAGATCTTTAGCATACAGTTTACCTAATTTACAGTTGCAATGAAAGTTATGGCTTTTAATTTTCTTTTTTGAACTTTTTAATATTTTGGACTCTTTTTTATGAAAGGTGGCAGTACATGCCATATTTTAGATTCAAGAAAAAGCGCGCAATTTCAATGCCATACCCAGTTGTATTAGGTTTTGATCCTGACGTATTTCTGCCACTACGATGGGTGCATGGCATATCCTTATCCATAAAAGTCTGATTCATAAAACTTGAATTGAGATTCCATTGAGCTTTATATATTCCAGTGGACATACGCCTCTAAGCGCTCTCTCTTGGATTTTTGCTTATTTTCCAGTTAGCTGACCTATCATGGAACATCCAAAAAATTGAAAAATAGCTGAACCGAGAAATAATAAAAGCATTCATAACATTTCTCAACATCTCGATATCCACATAGTTTGAGATACGTGCAAGAGCATGCAACTTCTGTCCAGCCTATTTACAAAGCATGTTTATATCATTCTTAAATCAAGGTTCTTATCAAGCGTTACACCCAAAAGCTTTTCTCAAGTAGATTCTGTTTTTAAAGTTGCACCAACTTGCATTGATACATTTGTGCTCTTCTCCCAAATATCAGAAGATGACATTTCTCAGCATTTAGTTTCATATTATTATCATGAAACCACATAGGAAACTTCTCAACATCTGACCCAAGTTTAAAAACAATATTTTCTGGCTCATGATAGCACACATAGATAGTCATGTCATCTGCATAATTGCAAATCTGAGTATCCTCCACCAGAAAGAAAAGATCATTTATAATTATGTTAAACAAGAGGGGTCCCAGAACAGAACCTTGTGGTACACCATTAATAGACTCCTGCCATGAGCTAAAAGATCCATTAACCTTGACACACTGTTTTCTATTCAAAAAAGTCATAGACCAGTTAAAATGCAGATCTTTTGAAACAGTAAATTTCGAACTTCGCTAATAGTAGTCAGTGGTCCAGACATTCAAACGCCTTAGCGAGATCCATGAAAACTGCACCTACGAGCCCTTTCATATCCAAGAAATATCTGCATCTTTCAATAAATCTAAGAAACGCATGCTGAGTGTTATAGCCTGTACGATACGTACAAAGATATGGAGACATGAAATTTTCCATATAATGCAAAACTTGACTTAAAAATATTCTTTTGGAGATCTTTGCTATTGCCGGTAAGACTGTTATAGGCCTATAACTCAGTATCACAAAGGTATCACCTTTTTTAAAAAGTAGTGTAATGTCACTTTTCTTTAATTCATTTTGAAATTTGTCATAACCTATGGTCTCATTAACAAAGTGCTGTACCATAGAGTCAAACAAATCAAAATGTTCAGTCAATATTCTCAGAGGTATGCTACCAAAAGGGGAAGCTTTAGTGGTATCTAAATCCTTAATCTCACACAATGTCATCTCCAACGTAACTTGCTGGAAAGAAAATTTTTAACGGAAAAATATCCTTTGCTTTATCAATCGTACATTCGGGTGGCATTTGTATATATTTACAGCAATATCTATAGGATCTAGTAACTTGTCGGGCGTTATCAAATTCTCCTTTACCTGTGAAAGTTCTAAGCCAGCTGTGACGATGACAAAGTAGTTAACTAGTGTTTCAGCGAAATTCTTATCGTCTTCAAGAAGCATGAGGCTCAACCAGTGACGGATTGAATGAAGTAGAAAACCTTGTATTAAAGACTATAGTGTCCAAGATCTTGATTTAGAGTGACATTGAGCTAATGGAGCTTCATTGAGCATACTAGCTAAAGCTATTGCATCCTTTTTTCTAAGAAAGTAGCTTATAACAAGGTAGTACTCGACTGTTAAAAAGTTAAGAATGTTCAGTGCTGGATTTCTGAAGAAAGTTGATAGTCTATATAGCTATGGAATTCCAATATTGGCGCAAAACAATCATGGCTTATGGTAAAATTGTATATGTTTCCTGTGGTAACCTATGGTAACCTGTGTAACCTATGTATCAGAGTGGTATGCTTGTTTTGTGCCTGTCTGTCGGTATAATACAATAGTGGTACACAATTTCGGTCTTTCTTCCTAAGAGTGTCTTAAGAAAGGTTCAGTGATGAAGTCATGAAAAAGCTAAGAAAATTTTAGTAATGGGCGATGAAAAGCATTTTCTGTAAAAAACGTGAATTGACCTAATTTAAAAGATCGTACGTTTAAATGGTGCTGTCAAACGTTGAACATCGAACATCGAACAACTTTTTTTCTATGGGTGTTTGCTTCAAAGAGACTTTCTATTACAGAATGAAACGTGTATTGACTCTGTAAATGTTTCGTCAAAATTTTGGGAAAATACATTGTAACCCTGTATAGCGTTTACAGATAACAAATGAAACTAAATTTACAAACAAGCAAGCCTTTCTGTATAGAATGGTAGCCATACGCACGAGACAATGATTTAAGAAACGAAATTACACGTGTAAAATTGGGCATTGTGTGCTGACATGCCAAGATGTAGTGAAAGTAATTGCATCGTCTTGAAGATTTTGCCATACGTTGCATACAGGCAACTAAAAAGCTAAATGGCAGCTGAAGTACATACAAAACAAATACAGTTGTGCTTAAACTTATGAAAATTTAGTTTGTCAAGGCCAACACGTAGTGGAGTTAGGATCGACAAGCCCCCCAATGTTAGGGATATGGAAGATTGACTTTGGAAATGGACAGGTTACGGAAAACAGCTTCCTCTTAAAGATACATAAGGATTTGGATAGTCGTATATCTCAATCGAGCCTATCCAATTCAAACAGGCAGTTTGGATAGAACTTGGATTTAAAGCCTTTGGTTCTGGTAGCAAATATTTGCCCTTTTATCATTCTCTCAGTGGAAAGCTCGCAGTGGTAGTGTACTCCTACTCGGAAATATTGCATTAGTTTCCCGCCATAAACTTGCCCTACCGCCCCTAAGAATGTAAAAGTTCTCTTTGCTATCTACTCTGAGACCGGGACGCTTGAAGCAGTACTGAACATTCCGTCAAAACTCGTTGAATTTGGCTGTATTTGGACATTACCAATAACACAGGGCGTTACCAAGTATTCCATGCCAAGTATTCCAGTACTAGTCACTCATATTCGGCCACGACACAACATAGAGCAAGAATCAGGGATACCTCATCGGTTTATAGCATAGACCAAAAGAAATCTTGAACGATTGATGATGAACATAATAATGGCTTCGGACCATTATCAGAAAAACGTGGAAAGAGGGCACAAGTGTTCGCGTCTTTGTCACTTGTGGTGTGTACAGTGGTAGCTGGATTATATAGCCATAACCATGTTGCTTATGTTGGACAGTTGCTAGTGTGTACTGTTGCTGCGATTTTTGGTGAAGCAATAAAGAACCTCTGTCTGTCTACAGAGGAGCTCTTCCATCTAAGAGAGAGGTACGAAAATGCGAACTTACAGACTACTAGGAAACTTTTCCTTGTAGGAAGTTGATAGTCTATAGCTTCAGCTCTTATGGTACTCTAAAGGTACCTCTGCATTGCCTATACCTTTCATTGAGAAATGCTATTGCACTCTTGTTTGGTTATCTATGTTGTTTTTTGACGAATCTCTCTTCAGGCAATTGATGAGTTGGAACGCCAAGTGTTCTTAGAATTTGTTTCCTAGAAATAAAATTGAGAAAGGCCTAGGCGCTCTATTGCTACTCCTGAGAGTAATGGCTGCTTTGTTTTTCTTGGCGGTTACAGTCAAACTTGAAAAGTTTTTTGCTATGACGTTCTCGCATAGAACAAACTCATTCTTATCTCACACCAGAAAGCAATAGAAATTGTTGTGCTGTAGGTGTAAAGGGAGAAATGAGAACCGAAAGATAATTTCAAACAAAATGGCTCCTTATTTACTTCGCAAGTAAATGACTGCAATACCATAGCTGATGTTTACAAATTTTCATATGAAGCTTTTTGAATTTTTGCTACTTGCAAACAGGCTTTGCTTATTTCTGTGTATCACTACTTTGATTTGGTAGGCTTATTGGTAGGTTGCAGCTTTTTTGTGATTTTCTGTCCATGGGACTTTAAAGCCATAAGATTTCACTCCGCTGAGCTTTAAGGCCTCAATTGGAAACTTTGTAGTGCGCATGGAAGACCTCCCTTATACAATCGGTACACTACTTGCGCAAGTCAGATGATGTGCGTGCACAAGTCAAATAATGTATTTGGCTACACTAAAAACTAACTAAATCTACGTTACAAAACCTGGGGAGATTTATCACCGACTTTCCCCCCTTTGAAGATTTATAAATACCCGCCACTGTTTGTGACGCTAGAAATGATACGAACGCAAAAAATTAGCCTACTTTTTCACCCTTGAGCTTAGGACAAAGTTCCAAGTCCGGTTTCAAGCCAGTATCAGTTGTTTGGCCTCGTGATACATAGCTTATAATCTTATACTCATGTCAGATACAATGGAAACATAAAGAGAGCGTTTGATGCATGCTTTTCTCATCCTTACTGGGGAAGATTTCTTATCTCTGCACTAATATGTTCATGCATAATCCTGTATATTTGGGATGCTGACAAGTCATCTCTCGACACACAATACCTTAACTATGCATTGCTGCAGCTTTGCCTTGTTCCACTTGTTTCATTCCTACTTGGCCTCAAAAGAGCTACACAAGCAGAGATTTCAGAACTGAATGAAGCTGGAACAACGAATGTTGCGAATGGGTTGGCACAGATTTTCTATTCTGGATACTTGAAGCTAATACTTCCAGGAATCATGGAGGTAATAAACCTGTTAGAAAATGACATTGATGGCCAGGCAGCTAGAGATATTATTGAGGACCACAAGCTGTTCATTGTGATCCCAAAAGATTACAACTGTGCAAGTACATTTGCAGAAGTAGACCCTAATATCAAATTTGTCTCCGAAGCTCAAGCAAGGGTCACGAGCCGTGCTGGCACCCAAAGAAGGGTGTACTAGACTAGCATTTACAAGGTCGTGTCAGATCATGGAACATTCTATTGCCTCATGGACTTCGCCACACCATTGCTTTCAATACTTGACATGCAAACAGATCCCCGGTTCACTTTTACAAGAGAAGACAAGGATCAGCAGGTGGCCCTTTTCTACAAGCGACTGAGGGAGATCTTAGATAGAGATGAACGCTGTAAAGGGAAATACCATCTTGTCTTAACATCAGACGCAAGAGAAGACCTTGCCGATGTTATAGGCAAAGAAGTACTGAAGTCAAGGCTTAGCATATGAATTAACAAACAGATTGCAACCAGCTAAGAAGTTGCTTACAAACATTGCTCTTACTTATTTTAACGATTTGCCGCAACAGTAGATATTGTCTGCAAGCTTATTGCTTGTTTAGTTAAAGCATCATCAAGGAAAACGTTCTCATTCAAATTCTTTCTATCAAGATTTCCTTGTAGTTTTCACATTTAAATTTAGCTTGCTTAATGTATCCACTATGTATTTTACGGTTTCTCTTTGCTGTATTATTTGATTGCTATTTAGATATACAAATCATAAGCACATTTTAAACCAATTTTTCCATTGGAAATGACGGAATTCTCTGCAGCTGCTCATTAAAAGTGGAAGAGAGTCAATTGCAATAGTAGATGGATAGCCAAAATATGATCCAGTGTAGAATAATAACATTGTGATTACTTTTATTGAGAGACTCTTTACAACTCATTGCATTTAAATTATGCTGACAGGGTATTTGTAGGTGAGAACCAGTTAAGTTAAGGTGCCTGTGGTATAATTGTTCACTGTTCGAAATTGTTTATATCAATATTAACAGTGCTATAATCGGTAATCGACCAATGTAATGATTGTCAAAAGGGTAAGTAAGATAGTTTTCTCAGGAACTTTTGCATTTCTCAGCATTTTTAAATGTTCCGATGTGAAGTTTCCTCGTTATTAACAGGAACTGTAGCTTCTATGTCAAGTGACTATTGCAAAAGGTGAGAATCATGACTCATCAGAGACCATCTCAATCTTCTACCCTAATTAGCAGACGATATCAAAGTACACTAGATCGCAGTAGTTTAACTTTATAGCACATCTACAGTACTTGTTAAATGATTGCTTTAGGAAAGTGTATTCAAGATTCCCAAATTCAAAGTACTAGAATTATTCCAAGGATTTATTTGGTCAGATCTTTGCAACAATTCCTCTTTCAGGAGAGATTAACTTGTATACTGAAGGGAGAGAGACTCAAAAGGCCAACATGAAGCAATTGATTGTGGCAGGAAAATTGCTGATTCATTAATAGTTAGGATTCAACATGCAACTGAAAGTAGCAAAAAAGTTCAAATTAGGATTTCTTTGTAAGTTACTAAGTTGTACCTCATAAAATATGCAGTGGCGTGCTGTACAATGTTATTATAAATTTGTAAATTTCCTCCGACTTTCGTCCTTGCTGAGGGTGTTTGAACCGCTTCAAAATTGCTGCAGTGGAGCATTAGGAGTAGCTTAAATCTACATGGAGCGCCTTTACTGACTGAGTGCTTGTTTTGATCAAATGTCTGCAGAACTTTGCTAAAAATTGGCCTCATAACTAATGTATTGGAATTAACGCCCCCTCCCTGTAAAATGGCTGTTGGCTCTTCCTTACAATTGAAGGAATTGAGAAAAGATAGTGTCGTGTGAATTCATTACAAATCATTTTGACACTTATCTGGAGATAGTCATATGTAACTGTATCGGGGTATGTTTCGAAGTTTGCACTTCTTATCATATCTACCTGGTTACGCACAGATTATCTACTGGTCATTCGAATCAGTTAATTCGAGCAGCAACGGAAAATTATTTGAAAAGTAAAGAGGAATTGAAAAACTCGCAATTTTCATTTTTGGGGTCACACTGAATAGCTGAATAAAATGGTTCAGCAATATAAGTTTTCCATTTTTTTTAATTCATAATGATCATATGCTTAGTAGCATGTTGAGATGAGAATCAACTTTTCTCTTTTCAGATTGCCTATCGTTAGTCTAGAGTGTTTTTCTAATGGCAAAAGGAAATGTATGCCAAGAGGGATCGACAATTACTTCCTATATAAGGAAATCAATCCTCAAACTTCAGTCCAGTTTCGTGCTACAAGCATTTCTGGACAAACAATTGGATTTACTTTAGAAGATTTAAATTCAATTTAAGAAGTTAAATTAAGCCAACAGTTTCAACCTTTTCATACAGGTAAACTCCACACTTTGACGCAGGTCATTGCCTTGTCTAATAACCTAGTAGTGTATTTACAATACAAAGCTGGTGCACAAACATGGTACTACCGAATTTTTATTACACAATTACCTTTTTGTGAGAGTTTTCCAATAACATGAAATTTCCTTCGGGTCAATTCTTTGCTTCCAATATGATTTATACTTTCGTTCAACTGCTTCCTAGCCACGCTAACTGGTAAGAATGTATTTGCACAATGCCAAGATAAGACAGATTTCGACAGGATGAATTTAGTTGGAGACCTAGCATCACGAGGCAAAGGATTCCAACATGGTAATTATAAATTTTAATACACATTGGAATGTATCAACCTGTATACAAACATGAATTAGCTCAGACGGTATTTCAAAGCTAATGTTTCATGCTTTTGTGATATACATATTACTTCAAACCTATCTCTTTGTTAATCATCAGTAAGTTAATCTTCTTTAGAGATTATAAACATCATGGATAAAATTACAACTTATAAATGTTTTTGGCACAAACCGTCATCATGAAATTGATGAAAGCTTGTGCTGAAACGTATAAAAGTTATCTTATTTCTTGAGTTCTATATATAAATGTAGAAATACATATAAATGGATATAAGTATACATACATACATACATACATATATATATATATGTCTCAATGAAGACTCAATGAAGACACTTTTCTACACTTTACTTGTACACTAGTCTTATGTTATTCTTAAACATTTCATAGTTTTGAGCTCTTGAGTATATATATATGTATATACATAATTAGAAGAAGATTAAAACTTGTATCAAATTCTGTTACAGAAGATATAAACATCACAGAAGAAAATGACACAGTCAAAACATTAAAGGATACAAACGCGGATGGCAGAATATCAAATACAAGAAACTTAACAAAGCAGTTTGAGGTATATCAAACAGCAATAAATACTTCTTTTTGCAAGGCTAAAGCAGATGGAACGTACGCTCAAGACAGTGATTGCGAGCAGTTCATTCTGTGTACACAGAGCAAAACGTTGAGAAAGAGATGCCCGAATGGACTTAGATATAATGCTAAGGAAGGCGTGTGTGACTGGGCCACAAACGTCATGTGTGGCGAACTAAACGGAAGGCCTAGGAAAACGTTCAGAGATGAAGCAAATAGCGAGAACGATGAAGAAATCTATACAAAGAGGTTCATTGGGAGGACAAAATTGAATGGAACTGTTTACTCTGTTGTTGAAAATTGAGAAAGTCCTGTCAACAGGATGCTTCTATTGTATCGCATTAGCATCTTATATTGTATTCTCTTTGACAGCAATTTCATGTAAAGAATTGTATCTAATTTAGTAAATAAGACAACAACTTTGGAATGGAATGAAAATCAAGATCAAAGTCCGCCAGTAGGTGACCGAAGGCAAGTATATGAGGAAATCTAGCAGTCTAAGTAGATTTTCGTCGTCTTGTAATATATGCTTTTATCGGTTTTTGAGAAGATATTTCTAAGGTCAGGGAACCATTATAAATTGTTACTGAGATGTTTACTTCTTACCTAGTGTTTGAATCTGTAATATAAAACATGGGATATTTCCACAAAGAGCCAATCAATGCTTTGTTTGACTTTGAGGAAAGCTACTAAGCTTTTGAGTTTGAAAAGTCCCATGTAGAAGTTAAAAGCAGGCTTAATAAGTCTTTGGAAGTAAGAAGGAATGCTTGGTATCAGGCAAAGCTGTATTATTAAGCATAGCTCCCATACAATCTCTCTGATCATTTGTACCGTTGTGAACAACTTAAGGGATCGCTGCCAACCGAGTGACATTGTGGAGGCGATTACGAAAGCCAGGATCGATATGGTCGAAGCTGTTACTAACACGGTGATTTTGATCATTGTAGTTGCCTTTGTGCACCGGAATCACTGGGGTCTTTCACAGACATCAATACGGTCATAACGGTTATATGGCAATCAGGCTTTACTGCCTCGAGCCCACTGTGATGATAGCTTTCAATAGTCAATAAACATGAATTAGCTGAGCTAGGGCTACATCTCTACTAAATATTATCTTGCTATCCTCCATGATCCTTTTTTCCGGTCTCAAATCATCGAGGCATTAATGATTAGTCTCAATCTTTGATTCTTGGTTCTTTTGGCCTTCACCTGATCTAAGGTCGCCGGTTTTAAGTGTCTTATTTCTAACGTTACCTCTTTCTTTTTTATCAACTCCTTTATCTTGATGTAAATATCTTGCATTGTAGAATGAGATTACTCTCTTCTTTCCATAATATTTCTCAAGGTATCCTTTGAAGAAATAAATGATTGGGTTTGCTACGGGATTAACTTTCAGCAAAATCACACTAGCCTCCGTCAACCGTCTTGCATAAAGATCAACAATTAGAGGCAAATTGCATCCAAGCAGAAATATCACGATGAGTACACATACAAGGATTGCTGCCTTGTCCTTTTTCATTGCACGCTTGATAGTTTTTGCATTTACAACGAAATCTTTATTGTCAAACTCGAACAATCGTATTGAGCGCATCAGTACTAGGTGAGCTAGCCATACGTACAAAATTGAAACAAGGACTAGGCCAGTAGTAAGAAAGCTGGCCATGAAGTATGCAAGGTCTTTTGAAGTGACCATGTGGCCGCCACCATTGATAAGGTAATCAATCGAAAAGATCACCCCTGTTACCATGATGTCGAAACTCCACATGATAAGTACGTATTTCAAAATTTTCCCCCTTCCTGTATGCCAAAGTCGATGCTTCAACGGTACTTTAGCTGCAAAGAACCGTTCGACGCCGATAACAATAACAAAACTCGTAGAGGCTGTTACGCAAAATGTATGAAGACCAACAAGCCAAAATGCATGTTTTGTTTTATTTGAGATGGTATGTGCGTTAACGAACATGTAGTGAGCGATTCCAGTAACAACGCCGAAAATAGCACAGTTCAGGACGTCTGCAATAGCAAGATTCAGTAATACAAGCTCAAAGTTAGTGGCGTGTTTCCATATTCTTACAATCAATGATATTTCTATGAAATTCAACACCAAAGCAATAAATACTATTGTGTATGAAATGATGAAGAAAGTAACCGTTGGCTTAAGAAGTGAAATTGCCTCTTGTGCAATAGAGGGACTTGAGACATTCGACATGACTGAGCAGTTGTAGCACGAAAGATCTGTTGGATGCCAAAATAACGAATGCTTTAGTGCCTTACTGGACTTCGTTCTTCCACGCTTCTCTCTACTTTAGTCTTGCTTGCTGAGCCTAAATACGTAAACTGCCCAGAAGTTGGAAAGGCAGAAAGATCTCCATATATGAAATAAATGCCTGCAATTCAATAGAAAGTCAATTAGGCATAAAATGATATTATCAAATAGGCATCTTATTGCAATTACATATAGCGGAAATCAAATATAAGACATTTACATAAATACCTCCTGAATGTATATGGCTAACCTGCATATACCATGACTTCTACGGTACAATGGGTACCAAAATCTATATATCCCAATGTGGTATAGTCGGCCTTACCATGACTCTGTGACCACGACTCGGTAAGTTTTCAATAAAGAATTGAGTCCTAACGCTTATCAAATCAATAGCTCTGGACAGATAATGCCACTGTTGCAAGAAAAACTGAAAGTATCATAAAAATCGATCTGGAAAGAGTTCATAAGAGTGATTGCGTAAACTAAAGAAGTTAAAATGAAGATTGTGCTTTTCCAAGGAGCCTAGTCCTTTGTTATTGCTGAACCTTGCTTTACAAAGATTTGCTTTTCTGCTCAAAGCAGCAGTTTGCTGAAAGCTACGCTAGAATTAGTGAGTGGTCGGTTTTATGTCAATTCTATTGCTCTCTTTGCACTTGCGGGTTTAACTTTTATTGCACTGTTGATCATTTGTGCCATGATTAATAATACTTGAGAAAAGAGACGTCAAGTTCTTTAAGATGTACAAATTTCTATTCAAGAAGCTTGAGCTGTGATGTAGAAAAACGTGCATTTGTTGAAGAAATTACTTTGCAGAAGGCTCTGTTAAGAGACAATTTTAATTTAATGTTTACAGAGAATAATTTCCGTGTCATCGCTGTGATTAAGTCTCTCTCAGATAAACCAGACAGTTTGCTTGTGTGAAGGAGCGTGAATGAGTATGGAGTATAGTAGAGGTCTGGAACGAGTGGCGTGATTGAGAATAGTAGTTTTGAGTGATTTAGCGTTGGAGTAGTACGTGTTTCGAAGAGAGTGTTAGAGAGATATGCATGGAAGTAATAGTTGAGAAGTTAGAGTTTAAATTGCGATTGTGTATATAGTGTGTATAAAGGACAAGTTTATCTTTTCTGTCTTACTCTGTGTTCGGCATCGTCACAGAGATTTTTGGAGGTCCCACCGAGATCATTGATTCAATGTAGCTGTTTATTGTACATGGTGTAAATAGAAGTCGTTTGGTCCCAATGGCGAGAGAAGGAGAGGAGGTAGCAATGGATGGTGATCCAGAGAACAGTCGTTCATCGTTCGCACTTTTTCGTCGACCAGATAAGTATCACATTGGTGAAGATTTTGATTTATTCGTAAAGAAACTGTGTTTATACTTCGAAGCGGTGGAGGTAACGGATACGAAAAAGCGCAGACTTGCCCTTCTATTTAACCTCAGTGAAAACGCATTCCGCCTAGCTGAATCTATTGAGTTTCCTGATAACGAGGATGCATGGAAAGAATGGGTAAGTCAACTGAAGTCTTTATTTGACCGTAACCAGACCTTAACTGAAAAGCGGTATAATTTTAATCGCAGAGTTCAGGAGACTGGGGAATCTGTTGATTCTTATGCAGTGGCTCTCAAAGAATTTGCTGCTAAATGCGAATTTCAAGGGGAAGAGTACAAACATAGACTCGTAGACCAATTTATTTTAGGCATAAGCGATAGGTCAACGCAGAATAGACTCTTACAGGAGCCGCCAGCAACGCTAGAGGAAGGACTATTGATCGCGCGCAGGTTTGAAGCTGCTAATGCTACCATGAAAACTTTGAAAACAGAATCAGCTTTAGCAAAACAAAGCGTAGTTAGATCTTTTGCGCCAGTACAAGGTATTAGTGCGTCACCATTGATGAGCAATAAAGTTTGTTTTACCTGTCAGGGCTTTGGGCATATAGCCAGGGATTGTCCTAGCCCTAGTCCTAACAGTTCAAGACCGGAGTCGCAAAACGAGAGAACTTGCTTTAACTGTAATAGAAAAGGGCATATAGCAAGAAACTGTCGCGTAAAACAAACTCCGAATAACGTTATGGTAAATCGAACCCAACCTCGTGCTACAAACCGTAGGATTCAAACGCCACCTGAGTGTTTTAGATGTGGACAGATTGGTCATGTTTCTAGATTTTGCCGAGCTGATTTTAAGGCGATAGATAGTAGAGAAAAGAGAAGGACTCCAGTAGAGCAAAAGCAAGCTAAAATAAGACTTTCTACTGTATCGGCCACAAATAAGCGCAAATCATTGCTAGTTGAAGTTCAAATAAATGGTCATAATAAGTTGTGCATTATCGACACTGGTGCTTCTATATCTTTAATTAGTAAAGACCAATGGGAAACATTAAACGTGAATAAGATCAGTTTAGTGCCATCAGATATCGTGGCTGAAGCTGCAAATAACTCAACAATTGGGATTCTAGGCAGAGTAGAGTTACCTGTGGCTGTAAACGGTAGTGAAAATATGCAAGAATTTTATGTTGCTAGTGACATTAAAACCGACATAATTTTGGGATTAGATTGGATTATAAACTGTAGAGCGAAAATTGACGCTGCCAGCATGTTGTTGCATCTCCCTAATGCCATAAGTCAACGCATAGCTGTTTTTGATTCGGCAATTACCGACCCCACAGCAGTTGTTTTACATGAAGACATAGAAATCCCAGGACGCCACGAGATATGCCAAACCGCTCGAATTAAAAACCCGATAAATGCTGATAGCGTATTAGAGCCTAATCCAAAGTTAGTCGAAAAAGGCGTTTTAGTTGCGAGAGTTATTGTGACGCCAATAAACCAAAGTGTCCCAGTTCAGATAATTAACCCCGGAGCGCAGCCAGTGAAACTGTACAAGGGAATGAAAGTAGGTGATTTGCAAATTATGGATATTGATTGTAAAGATCCTATACTGGATGAAGGGGGTTGTGATTCCAGCCTGTTTACCGACTTAGACTTTAATATCGAACATCTAAAATCGGAAGAAAAAGAAAAACTGGGCAGAGTTTTGAATACTTTCAGCAATGTCTTTGCGAAAACGTCAACTGATTTGGGAAAAACGTCTCTGACTGAACATAGAATTGAAACCGGGAATGCTGCACCTATTAAGCAACTTCCAAGGCGACTTCCTAATGCTTTACGACAAGTTGTTGAAGAACAAGTCCAGGATATGCTCGAAAACGAGGTTATCAAACACAGTAACTCACCGTGGGCTAGTCCTATTGTTTTGGTACGAAAGAAGGATGGCACCTGGCGTTTCTGTGTCGATTTTAGAAAATTAAATGATGCTACAATAAAAGACGCATACCCTTTACCGCAAGTTTCTGACCTAATTGACACTTTGTCAGGGCATCATTATTTTACAACTCTTGATCTTGCTTCTGGTTACTGGCAAGTACCAGTTGAAAAAAGTAGCCAGGAGAAAACTGCTTTTGTAGTGCCAGGTGGTGGTCACTATGAGTTTTTACGTCTTCCATTCGGACTTACAAATGCGGTGCCAACGTTCCAACGTTTGATGGCAACGGTGCTAGAGGGACTGAGACCTAGTAAATGCTTAGTGTATATCGATGATATACTGATTATTGGGAAAACATTTGAGCAGCATTTGAATCACCTGATTGAAGTTTTGCAAGCTATTCGTAATGCAGGATTGAAATTAAAGCCAACAAAATGTAGTTTTGCGCAACATGAAGTCAAGTTTTTGGGTTTTGTTATTTCTTCTAAAGGCCTTGCACCAGATCCAGATAAAGTCAAAGCCATTAGAGCGTACCCACAGCCAAAAAATTTAACTGAATTGCGAAGATTTATGGGTATGGCTTCGTACTATCGCCGATTCGTTTCAGGGTTTAGTGATATCGCTCAACCGATCAACAAACTTTTGCAAAAGGATAGTAATTTCCAATGGAATACGCAATGTGATCGTGCTTTTGTTACTTTGAAAGAAGCCTTAACCTCTGAGCCAGTTTTAGGGTTTCCAGACCCCACAAGAAACTTCATAGTTTATACAGATGCGAGTGATATTGGTATAGGAGCAGTATTATGTCAGACTAATGAAGACAATAGTGAGTTTGTAATATCGTATGCATCGAAAGCATTTTCTAAAGCGGAAAAAAACTGGACAACAACAGAAAAGGAATCTTATGCTGTGGTATGGGCTCTGGAATATTTTCACGCGTATGTATATGGTCGAAAAGTAACCATATTTACAGACCATAAAGCTCTGGAATGGTTACGACAGCAAAAGAGCCCAAATGGTAAACTAGCTCGCTGGATCCTTAAACTTGAGGAATATGACTATACAATTGTTCATAGACCAGGTAAATTGATGGGTCATGTCGACGCCCTCTCACGCGCACCTGTACAGTCCATCGCAGTCCAGGATATATCTTATTCTGAAATTGCTCAAGAACAAGAAGAAGAGCCCAGTATAAGAACAGTAATTCATTGGATTCAGAGTGATAATAAACCAGATAAAGTTCCAGACAACAGTTCATCTTTACTTAAAACCTTGTATAACTTATTTGATTCTCTTAAGTTGAAACATCGCGTTTTGTTCCGCGTATGGCGCACTGAAGACACTGAAATTGATCAGATTGTACTTCCTGAACAGTTAAGAGAAGACGCCCTTACCAAAGCACATCTTGCTGCAGGACATATGGGTACTGCTAAAACGTTTGCTCTTTTGCAGAAATATTATTACTGGCCGGGATTCTATAAGTCTGTCGAGGAATATTGTCAAAGTTGCATACCGTGCGCTCGTAATAAGAAAGTACCAAGACCTCGTTTGCCTTTGCAGTCGATCAAAATCGTACCGATACCGTTTTATATGATTGGCATGGACATTATCGGGCCCCTTAAGAAAACAAAATTCGGAAATGTTTATATTTTGTCGATAATTGATTATTTCACTAAATATGCCGAAGCTATCGCGTTGCCAAATCAGAAAGCAGAAACAATAGCGCGAGTTCTTGAAGATATTTTTAGTAGACATGGTGCACCTTCCGTGATAATTACTGATCAAGGCACAAACTTTCAGTCTCTAATTGTTAGTTCCATTTGCAAGTTATTCAACATCGAACATCGTCGTACTTCTGCGTACCACCCCCAAACGGATGGACTTTGCGAACGTTTTAATAAAACCCTGAAATCTCTTCTTCGTATGACCGTTAATTCGGATAAGGACAATTGGGATGAGCTACTACCTTCTGCTTTACTCGCGTATAGAATATGCAAACAGGACACTACCGGGTATTCACCATTTGAGCTTCTTTACGGAAGAGACCCCAGAATCGGACTTGATATTCAAGAGGGAAGGGAAGATGAGGTAAGGTTAAGAAAACCTATATCTGGTCCAGCACAATACATAGCAGAGTTAAAGGAAAGACACTTAAATTTTCGAGAAAAAGTAGCTAATCGAATTGAGAGAGTCCAAGAGAAACAAAGACGAAATTACGATAAAACGTTTAAGACAGAGAAGAGCATGTCATTTAATGAAGGTGACATAGTACTATATAAGAATTTTCGTGCATCTGGGTTAGATGAAAAATATCATGGTCCTTTTAAGGTAATAAATGTGATGAAGCCAAATTGCGAAATCGAGTCGTTGGCAACGGGTTTAAAGAAAGTAGTACATTCTAATAATCTTAAGCCTTTTCGCCTTGCCAACCTACAAGAAGAAGAGCTCGTAGAATTGGATGAAAGTGAAGAATCAGAATTGGAAGATTTTGATACTGAAGCCTGTAATATGGCCAGACGTATGAGCGTACAAGATAGGAATGCTAATCGAGCCCACAGGAATTATAACTTGAGACAAACGATAAGACAACCAGAAAGATATGGAAATCCAATCTATGACTACTAACGGGATTTGTACATAGAAGAATTGTTGGGAAAGAACCCTAAGTTGTTGCTGCTATTTACTGTTAATTGCTTGCTGTTCAAAAAAAAAGGGAAAAAAATTTGACTCAAATATGTTTGTTGTGTAGAGTTGTAGCTTTTGAATCTTATTTTTGTATATGTTCATAATTAGCTTGTTTTAGGAGGGGGGAGTGTGAAGGAGCGTGAATGAGTATGGAGTATAGTAGAGGTCTGGAACGAGTGGCGTGATTGAGAATAGTAGTTTTGAGTGATTTAGCGTTGGAGTAGTACGTGTTTCGAAGAGAGTGTTAGAGAGATATGCATGGAAGTAATAGTTGAGAAGTTAGAGTTTAAATTGCGATTGTGTATATAGTGTGTATAAAGGACAAGTTTATCTTTTCTGTCTTACTCTGTGTTCGGCATCGTCACACTTGCCAAAAAATATTACATAATGAAACTTGTTAAGTAAAACTTTAGGAGATATTGCTAAGAAATTTTTAGACCCAAAAAGTAAAAATATTACGAAAACCTCAGGTTGAATTTAAATCGGTGTATCTTTTAATATACCAATCAGTTGATACACTATGCTGGTTGCAAACACTGTCGAGCAGTAAATTCTACAAAATTTCGATCACACCAATTGATATCGGCTAAATATATTGTACAGTATCACAAACTGTAAGGAACAGGTGTTGCAAGTAAATAGATGCTACCAAAAAGAATTAGCAGTTTGGAAAGGAGTGAATTACACAGAAGCTACTAGATATTTGGTACCGGGTACAATCTTTTAGTATGCACTACATAAGAACTCATTTATTTCCAACTTGTTTGTAATGGAGATTATCCTCGATAAGTCTGGCAGATACGATTGCCCTTGTTCAGGCCTAGTTCCCATATAGCCATAGCTGCCGTAAGACCACCTTCGATACACAGTCTTTTTATAAGAATACCTAAATTTTTGCTGATTCTGAATATTCTTAAAATTTGTCGATTTCGAGCATAAGATTATTCACTATTCTTGAATTTCAGTGATTTTGGGGGTTAGTTCTCTTATAGACTATAGATGTTCTTATAATATAAAATGTGTAACTGACACCTCAAGAAGATTTGCTGAGTCTCATCGTAGCATAATGACTCCCGGACCAGGTAAGACTTCTTTTGCTTTCTATAGAAAATTCAAACAACCAGAGAGTCTAAGCCTTGGTGAAGCTTGAGCCTTTCATTACTCTTAAGTTGTTCATAAATTTCAGGAATTTTGAGTTTTGATAGCGTGTAGCATTCGGCCATCTTTTAAGCTCCCAATGCTGCTACCACCGCTATGGCGGTAATTTCGGACTTTTTGGTGGAATATTATAATCATTCGAAACTCTAGATGGGAGAATGCTGTCGAAGGAGGCCTTACAATTGTTATAGCTATAGAGAAACCAGGCTTAAATCAGGTCTGGCGACATAGAATGCGGAGTACAACGTCACATATCATATGGAAAAGTGAGGTCAAACATATGTGTGCATGTAAGTGTTGGATATTTGTCTTAAAGCGACCTCTGTTGTTACTTTACTTAATTCAATGCTATTATATAGTATTTGACTTGATAATACTCACCATTACTTAATAAACTCTTTCATCTGATGTGTGAGAAGGACATGGTTTTAGCTCTAACGGTTTCTGATTTTGCTAATTGGTTTTACCTCAAAGTCAAAGAAAGATAAATGACATTGTGAATGTAGCATCCATTTCTATTATAAAAGTCATCCACAGTTTGCCAACGAAAGCTGATTCTGTGACTGTCCTACTCCAACATGTGATGCAAACGATTATCAACAGTTGTTTGTTGTTGTACGGTTGTATTGGCTAGTTTCATTTGAATGGAATTATTGCTTGATTTGATTTGAGTTGTTTGCAAGAAGGCATGATTATATAGTATCAACAATGGTCCCACAATGGGCAAGCATAATTAATATCAATCCTTTTGAATATATTTGAAAAGAAATCATCTTATGCAAATGCCATAAAACTGCCACGCACACAGCGCAACTTTGGCAGCAAAATAGACTCACGGGTAAAGAAAAAACAACTTTTAATAACAGTGGGGCTAATTTTTGCCCCAGTAAAGAAAGCTACCCTTGCCTTAGCAAGAGGGACATTTACTGTACATTCAACTTTTGGCTCAGTTGTTTGAGGAATGAGGAATAACTGAGCTTTAAGTTAAATTGAATTAACAGTATCACCTCTTCTTTGCCAGTAGATCCAAAGATGAAATCAGTGAAAGCAATTTATTGATGCTATGCATTATAACGATAGATATTCTTCCGGCGGTCTTGCAGCCTCGTTTTGAAACGAAGATCAGCATGGAGGACAAAATGGCGACCATACAGAGGAATGCTGGATTACCTCCCGAAAAACAAAACCAGGTATACACGTTTTTTGATAAAAAAGTCTTTAAGAAAATGAGAGTCAAAAGGCAAAAATCTTAAGAAAATCACAAAAATCAAGTTCCAAAGTTCATCTTTTTTGCGTCCCAGAAATGAGTTTAAGTTGTGTGTACATGTTTTTTTAGTAAGTAATGGCTAATGCCAGGGAACGGCGACAGAGCCTGAAACAATGTCCCAGCAAAGGAAGAAAGGAGAGTTATGTAGATAGGGAGATACGAGCCCTTGGACACAAGCAGCCTTAGTACATTCTTGTAGGGATTAAGCTTGTTATCACATATTTTGTCCATGTGCATGGTTTTTTCACAACTTTACTTGGGTTAGTAATAAGTTTAGGGTCAAAAGCACTGAAAGGCAGCTCTTTAGCATCCCTTAACTTACTTGTTGCTTTGTTCTTGTGTCGTCACTACTTAAGGTTTCTATGCTTCCAAGGTTATGGAGGATTACTAAATTTCTATTTCACTCATTACTGTCACGATTTCTTGCAATGTAAATACAAATGCAACCATGTCTGACAAAATTATTGAAAAGTGTTAAGAGGAATATGTTAGGTAGACACTCTGGAATTCACAGGTATTCTACTTCCACCCTACTGTACTAATCAGAAAAAAGATGCTTTTGTGCAAAAGGCCTGAAGTCAAGTTTGTTGATGTTAGATTTGAAGCGAGATAGGTTGTAGGATTCAGGGAAGGAAATGGAAGGCAATGTGTTCCAATGTTGAGAAGTTCTTGGAATGAAAGATGATTTGTGGGAAAGAGTTTATGGATTAGCAGGCCTCTCCGGGAAAAAATACCAGGTGGGCTATAAAAAGCCCTTGCCCATTTGGCTGCATGGGCCATTTAGCCCTTGCGGAACTGTTGATTAGTTTTTACATTTGAGTATTTGCAAAGGTAAAAATGCATTACCTTGCCAATTCTTTAAACACTATTCACCTTAAGAAGGCATTTTTGTGTGTACTACTACCTTAAAAGTTTGCATTACAACGGTATGGTAATCATGCTATTAGCTGTTCCTTTCATGCGAAAACATTTCCTATTCCATTGAAAGTTTTAAGAGGGTAATACAAAAGTTGTTAACATGTGCTATATAAGGAAACGGAAATATCCTATTTATAATGCCATTTTTTTAACACATCAGACATTATTTACTAACACCCTGATATTTAATGGTAAGTAGTTCAAACATTGGGAAGCTAAGCTGCGCGATTAAATGAGAAGGTTGCTTTGAAAAACTGCGTGGGCAGAAAAAAGCCCTCGCAAATTAATTTTGCGTGGGATTTGCGCAGGTGCGGGCTATAGCCTGTGTCTCTGGGAAAGGCCTGGATTAGGTAGCATGGCTTGGAAAGGGTGTGATTGAATAGTACTGTTTAAGGGTACTCTTTAGTGACAATAATGGGAAGTTCCAGCATTGTGTGGGAGTGCTGGCATGCATACAAGTGAATATATCAGGGATGATGAGCTGTCTGATTAAGCTGCTCAACTGTTCACATCTTTACCTTATTCACTATTCACCTGATCCATGAACATATTACAAAGTTTCACTATAGCACGAAAATGCAGGAACATTCTTTTAGCATATTGAAAGCTTTTTTTTGTACTCTTCAGAGTATGAAACCTGAGATAAAAAAAAGCTGTCAGTATGCTAAAAGAATGTTCCCACTTTTTGTGCTATAGTGAAGTTCTGTAGTACCAACATACTTGTCACATATTACAGAGTTTTAGTTCAGGAGTTTGCTGACGTAGTACCACTTTGCTCAACTATCCAAGTCCACTTATATGTCTTAGTGATAAATGTAGTTGACTGGTGATTACAGAACATTGATTATTGGCAGTAGAAATTGAATTTGATAGGAGTATTAACTTTTTTTGTAGGCCCTTCAAGACTTTGCTGCACCACACATTGAGTCATTCAATTATTTCTTAGATGATGGTTTATCATTGGCTGTCAAGGTATTAGAAGTCATTGTGTTGGGCATTTGCCTTTTTAGGAATACATATGAAATGCTGTATAGAAATGGGAGATGAACAAGAAATCATAACATGTTCAAAGTAATTTTAATTGCATTTGGGCCTTTCTTGTGAAACCTGCTATAGACATGGTATTGGAGTTATTGAGCTGGCAAAAATAGTGCAACATGAATGTGAACAGTATATGATGTTTTTTCTTATGTAATAAAATTTTATTCTAATTGATGAATGTCAATAAAGTGTATTACATTTGTAGTGAACTAATTTTGTTTTGTGAAGGGCCTGTCTCCACAGGAATTTATGCTCCCTGATGGCAGGAGAGTTTCAATTGCATTTGCTGTAAGTAGAAGCTTCTGATTTATGATATAGCCTATTTCTTTGCATATTGGTGCACCCTTTGTATATGGTCATGAGCCTATATGAGAACAGAACTTGAGTGAGGCAAGAAAACATGACTAATTGTTGATGTCAAGCTATGTATCTTCTCTGCAAATAGTCAAGAGGGAAATTTTGATAAAGGAGTATGGTACACAGTGTTTTTCAGTATCCTACAATGGATGATGTTATGTAGATTTGGACAATATTTCAGCTATCAAAGAGCACTCAATATATAGTAAATGAGTGATGTAGATGAACTGTAAATACAACCTCAGAATTTAATCAAATAACAAAGTCAATTTTAAAGTGATTCTCAAGTGATCTCAATTCTACATTACTGCCTCTGTGTGATTACAATTCATATCAGTGCTACAGACAATTCAGTTCAATATACAGCAAGTTCAACATAGTAGTATGAGTCCAATGACTAGGGTAAAGGGCACCTGTCCATCAAGGATTCTCTTCCACAGAGCTGTTCATTTGTCCTATGCATTATTGATAAAGAGGTAAACTGAAGATATTGTAGAAATCATTTGCAGATTTGTGATGATCCTCAATCTCAACTAGCCAAATGATATGACAGGAATTTTTGAGAAAATTGAATTATCAAGATCATGCTTACTTGAAGGAGCCCCAAATCTTTGGGATGTAATCAGTAAACTCATTTGATAATTTATGTTAGAAGACATGCTAGTAAGTTAGTTGATTGTTTTCTTTCATATGACTGTAGTTATTTGTTATCTGGTACTGTGTAACCTGTAACTGCCCCACTCAAAAATTCCCCACTCAAAATGGCCTCCTCATGAAACTCACCCCTTCAAATAAGCCCCCATCCCAAACCTGCAAAATATTTATAAGCCCCTATCACAGAACATGATAAGGAGATTGTTACAAAATGTAGGCTAATGTTTATTTTAGTGCAAGAAAATAACTGAACCTAGTGGAACTAGAACTCTTTGTCCTTGACTTTATATGTGCTGTGCTCTACTTATATAGTTAATGTGTACAATACCATGTGTATCTATTTTGTTTCTCGAAACAGGATGCATCAATCGGAATGCCAACAATTCCAGATGGCTGTTTTGCAAGGACATTAAAGATTTATCCATCAGAGGTATTGGTTGTATTTTTGTCTCTTCCAACAATTCTACTTGTTTATTTGATAAGTAGAATTTATCCAAGGGATAAAAGAGAAAGGATTGGGAGTTTCCCAAGAGTAGGGGAACCAAGCATAGCCGCCAAATGTTTGAGAGCTCTGACCACATCTATTTTCTCCCAACCTAATTGACCAATCAGCATACAAATGGGCCTAAATCTAGCTGTGGAACGCATGTGTGGTCAGAATCCTGCATGATAATTGGTCAATTAAGTCGGGAGAAAACAGACGTGATTAGAGGTCTCAAGCATTTGGCAGCCATGTGGGGAACCAACTAACTGGATAATCGAAGATATTGATATGATATTAATCAAGTGGCTACAAACACTAGGGAGAAAACGTTGAAAGCCTACATGATCGTAATAACGTATATTTATGAGGCAGAACAATCAAGATTATTTGCTCCCGTTATTTTTGTAGCTTTCACATTGCTTTGACCCCTAGGGATTTATTTGAAGCGTTCCGGATAAAATCCCAGATTAGGGGTTTCCAATGAGAAGGGTAGAGCAGAAGTATGGGCACTTAATTTGCAACGGAAGGTATTAGTCATTCCGTTTATTTAAGGACTATGCCATCGAATGAGCCTGTTAAAGAGTGTGATAGGGTCTTTAGCAAATACGCTACAATGATAAATGATTTGCCACAGGTTTGACTTAATGTTGTAGACAGTGCCAGAACTGTGAGCGTGCTTAACGGCAACCGAATGACTGGGAATAGCCTAAGATTGAAACATTTAGTGTATCGAGCCTTTTCAAAGTTAGTGACCTATAAGTGACTTCCTCTCACCGATTTCTAGCCAATTGTTTTAATAATTACGTCTGAGCAACAGATGTTTGTTGTTATGGCGTACTATTCTATTATTCATCTGGCAAAAGATTCTAAAACTGCAGTTGCTGGAATTTTAGCCCAATTCCTCCGTGTGCCTTTTTTGATAGGCCCAGCCACACACACACACACACACACACACACACACACACACACACACACACACACACACACACACACACACACACACACACACACACACACACACACACACGCACACGCACACGCACACGCACACACACACACACACACACACACACGCACACGCACGCACACACACACACACACACACACACCACACACACACACACACACACACACACACATACACGCACACACACACACACACACACACACACACACACACGCACACACACGCACACACACACACACACACACACACACACACACGCACACGCACACACACACACACACACACACACACACACACACAGAGTGCAGAAAGGCTGAAACTTCAGATCGCCTATTTTTGCATGATGTGTTTAATTTTCTCTTGTCGTATTATTACAGTGCAGAGAACGAGGTTCGTCATACACAGCTCAGATTCAAGTGAGCTGCAGGTATACAGTAAACAATTCAGAAGTTAGTGGTGTTGTGCTGAAAAATATTGGAGAGGTCCCATTAATGGTTAAGGTAAGTTACTCTATTGAATATTGGACGATGTTAGAGAATTTTCACGCTTTTACGTACTATATTTGAATTCTGTAGTGCAACCAGGCTATTCACATTCTTACTGTTGGTTTTGTTATTGTCGTTCTTGTAAAGATCATTTTCAATTTGAAATCAAGTTATACTTGTATATGGAACTTTGTACGTGTACCCATAGATTTGACCTCAATGATGTTCTACCTTTTCTAGTCGAAGCATTGCTCAATAGCTAACTTGTCACCAGCTGAATTAGTAAAAAGACACGAAGAAGCTGAGGTAAATACTGAACCTACTTTGTAGCGTCAGTATTTTTTTATCGATACAGCCACATCAAGATTACGTGCATGTATGTCAGATATCAAGTGGGACATATACCATGCCCCGGTTTGATATTGATTCTTCGCTTCAAATAACCCAGTGTAATAGTTAATAATGATATGGAGGATTTTAGTTTGGTATTTGCAAGTCTTCTATCAAATAAAATTAAAGAGAGTAGACCCTTTTTGAAACTACCTAGGTTTATCACTACCTTGCCTTTTGCTGTGTCATTATTTGTGTTAATTACAAACTTAAAGCTTGAGGGGTGGCATTTGAAGTTAGTGTATGATATTACAGTATTAAAAAAATTTGAAGTTTTATTTTGTATTATGTCGATGGAGTGATAGTTGGAAGTTTATGAGAATACTTCCTACTCTTCGGATAATGTTTAATTTTTATCTTGCCTTTGACATTCACTTTTTCATACATTTATTGTGCATATGTAGAAATATGTAAGCACAAATGTTTTGAAATGGTTGAATGTATTTTAAGGTTTTAGAATTTTGTTCTATGTGTTTACAGTATTTTTTCTAAAAGGTTTGTTTATTTAGGAATGGGGAGGATATTTCATTATAAATGGCATTGAAAAGATCTTAAGAATGCTGATACTTCAGAGAAGGAATTATGTAATTACCATTAATTCATATTTATCAAAGCTATTTATTATATCTTTTGGCTGATTGCACTCCGAGACATTCAGACAATGATTATTTAGCAGTGTTTTGCTGCTAAGGGAGTCATGTGTGGTGAACAGTGGCTGGATCGATTGTTGCCGTTCCTGTTCTCTCAGTCAGTATTCTGAAGTTTTGCAATTATTTACGTATCTGCCTTTGGCTTCAAATGTGAAATGTGCATAAGTATTTATTCGTATTAAATAATTTTTGTTTATGCGTATTATTTTATTTGTATTATTGGTTGTATTTTGGTATATGTTCAATCCTAGGGGAGTAGTCATGGTATTTTGCTCTCCTTAGGTTCTGTCCTTGCAGTGTAGTGTAGTTTAGGTTTAGGTAATTTGTCATTGTAAGTTTTTGTTGTATCGAATAGAAAAACGACTTTCTAGAGGTTCTTCTTCCTCCAGGTACTAGCCTAGGACATGTTTAGTGGAAATATCCCATCCACCTCTTCTTTAGTATCTTTATGTTTAGTCTTACTAAAGAGGGATGATAAGTGCCATTGCTTAGAACAGTTGTTTTTTATTGGCTGGGTGCTGAATCATGTACTTTTAACTTTTATTTATCGTGGTATAATTCCAATCAATAGAAAATGTGATCTTCAAGCAAAATCTAACGTTGTCAGAATTCAGTAGGACAAATTTATTCTCTGTTCTCAAAGATTTAGTTCTTTACTGCCTTTATCATAAGCTAGCATGTCCCGATTTCGAATTAAATTTTTAGTTATCTCATTTGTTTCTTGTGGAAATCTGGTAATACTTAGTATAATCCCGGCAACAATCTTTATTTGCTTTTAATCTCTGGAATAGATTATAAATTACGAGATTAATTATAAGAAGTTGCCGTTTGTTTCTGCCTCGCAGCCTTTAGCAATGGTACGATCATCTTGGAAAGGAAGAGGTCCATTGTTTACGGAGTTCGGTGTCTCTGTAAGAACAGTGAAGGAAGACCAGACAGGGACGGTATGTTTCTTATGAGATGCTAGGTACTTTGAACCAATCTTAGCTGCAATGCAGTAATTTTTTAGATAGGAGGGCTCAACCAGCCACTCTTGGAGCTAGCTCCATTGATAGTTGTTAGCACGAGGCTTATTTTTCAAAGTTGCGGCAACGAACTGTTGCATTCTTTACAGAAACAGTTCTGTCTGTTGGCCCATGTCTTTACATATATCATTTGCTGCATGGACCAAAGGTCCCGGCTCAATTGTACCTCAAAATGTAGCTGTTGGTCCATCTTTAACTTTCAGACTTATCAGTAACGAACTCTGTCCATCTACTCCTTGAACTACTTATTCTCAAATGATCAAAAGTACTGTAGTTAATATTCAAATCCATAGTTGTACTAAATTTGGCAAAATTGCAGTTCATTTGATTATAGCCACATATCTTATGTTCCATCTCATTGCGGGATATCGTTTGCATATACTGTCCTTGAAATAATCAACTATTGTATGAAGTCTCAATCCTGAGCATTCAAGTAGATCATTTGGTGTAGTCTTTAAATGCAGAAAAACATCGTAGAAAGAAATTTATATCAGGCTACATACGTTGATTCAAAAGTGACTGCAGGCAGCTACAGATATATGTTTTATTGTCGTGAATTTCTTTTATTGATTCTGTTACAGACAAACGTGTTACATTACCTTACCGATCAGACTTGTGTTCTCTCTTTCATCTACAAGAAACAGCAATTCTTTGTTCCTGTGATTTTTGTTTTAAAGGCAAGTTGATATATTTGAGCATTTTCTCCTTGAATATGTTTTATGTTCATAATGGGATATGATTCAACCTCTGTTAGTTTTGTGCTGTCAGGGAGGTTGAACTTTATTTAGGTTTTTAGGACATATTGGATAGAACTCTGGGAGTTACTTGTACTGAGAGTTGTTCGTTCCAGTTTGGAATTAAAGGATCCTTCTATGGCGCTTGCAGATTCTAGCAGATTCCAGATGTGACGCTTTTGCAAAGTATAAACTGTAGATATCTCTCTAAAACCGAAAGTATTTCATAATTTATAGAATCCTGTTCATTTAAATTCCTGCAGACTCTAATTGAAATATCTTATTGAATCCTGAGGAGGATTTATTAAGGTCTGTAAATCCTTTTTTGGACTAATCTGAAAGTATTTTTTATTGTCAGGCTTTGGTAAATGTTACAGACCATTTGATATATAAAGAGCTAATAAAAGGCTTTGAAAAAGATGCAGGTTTTAAAGAGTACGTGACTATTTTACCATTTTCCATTTTCAACATTTTAGTTATCTATTTTTATGTTATGGGCGAGTGGCTAAGTGGTTAGAGCACTTGACTGCTGAATGGAACATCGATGGTTCGAGTCGAACCTTTGGACCAACGGTGGGGTGCTCGCTCACTGTCCACCCAGCAGCAAATGAGCACCTGGTGGTAACAGTAGGGAAGTGAAAGGCGGTGTGGAAAGGAACTGGCCACCCTGTCTCACTATGCCAGCGGCTCAGGATAACTGTCCCTCTAACGGACACTCCCCCAACGTACGGAATCGTATATGGGAGTAACCTTTAACCTTTTATGTTTATGTTATATGATTTATCAGTCTGGATATCCCCTCTGGTCTTAAGGAGCTTGAATTTGAATTAGTTTGCTAATAGCTGATAGGGGGAATTTTAGTAAATTGTTTTCGAGTTTTTGCCTTAGTTATGGAGTAACACAGTACTGCTGTTCTTCTGGTATATTGTTGTAATGGACTTTACTAAATGCGTTCATATGATTGGTCAAAGTAATGATTGGAGATCTTTTAATAATATGTTGCTATGAAATTTTATTGTATTTGCTGGGTCTTATGCCTCTGGTTTTCTTCCTCTAAGTGGAATCGCAAATATGCTCAGGGAGGCTCAAAATGAAGGTCTAACTGGCCAGAATTCTGTTCTAAAATATATAGGTAAGTTAGTGGAATGTTTAACTGTAGTGTGTTTTATTGCTAGTGTTGCGTGTAGCATTGCTATAGCTTGCCTGTGTGTCACTCAAACTATCGTGCAGTTAGTTAGTCGGTAATTCTGAAGAGCTAATACGCTGCTTTGAAAGCGTATTGGAGTGAGATTCAAAACTACGTACACCCTGGTTGTAAAGCAGAATGACAGCTTGTGGTGTAGGGTGAAATTATGGTACGTGTACTGTTGTATCATACATCTTACTGGAATGTAATGATGAGCTACCATCTGCATTGTTCAATAGACTAACGTATGATTTGATGCCATTTAATGTGCCTATCCTATTCACCAATACTTTATGGTTGTAAACACATCACTGCTTTTTTCACTGTTGCTTTTCGAATGCCTTAAGTTGATATTGCGCACTTTTAACTACCCAGATGTAGTTCCTTTTCCACATTTTTAGGTGAAAAGTTCAGAATAAAAGTAAATGTAGCTCCTTGGTACTCAGATGAAGATATTGGATCATTTTTGATAAGGTATATATCAAAATTTTTATATGCCCATGTACACATTAGCCACTTCGTACTGGGATATAGGGTCATTATTCTATCATTTATCCATCCAGACAAGTAGATTATATTTGTTTAGTGTATTACTGCTGAGGAGAATGTCTTATTTTGGAAGAGAAATTTCTTAGGTGTTGCTTAGAGTCTGTATATTAGAAAAGGAAGAGGACGTAGAGTATGAATGCTCATCCACATGAGAGATATTCTCAGCAAACCTAAAGCAAAGCTTATAGGCATATAAATTGAATCATTCTTGGAAGAATTTCACTTAATAGCCAGAAGCGTAATTTCTTTACTAGCTAATTCCTCGTTTGAGCGAGTAGCCGATATGATAGAAGACTCAATCGATGACCATCAACAGGAAGTAGGCATCTTGTAGCGAAACTGGGAAGATATGGTTTTCCTGGAAAGAAACTGGCTATCTCACCTTGTGACCAGTATTACCCATAATAGCTTTAAAAAGCAGGAATATTCTGTACTACCAACGGAATATTACCCGTACCTTCTTAAACGGACACTCCTTATCTCACCGGCCTCATATATTGGACTATCCTTTACCCTTATACCTTTGTTATGTGTATTCATAGAGATTGCATATGAAATGATGGAATGCTTCATTTCAGGCAGTGTGTGCTGATTCATTTGAAAGAAGGCATTGACAAATTCAACTTTCTTGTGTAGGTTTTGTATTAGCATTTTTGGTACCTTTTGTTAAATCAAATTTTAGCCAGATAGCATATGGAAAGTATCCTATGCAATTTTTTCAATATCACCAGAAGGAAGTGCATTAAAGTGTGATAGAAAATGCTTTGCACGATGCATAATTATTGAGTTCTCGTTGGATGGTGATATTACTGTAATGTTGTGTACCAACATTCAGTACTGTTAAAGGCAGCTGACAGAGCGTTTGAAGAGGAAGACTTGAATCAGACATCATACCCAGGAAGAAAAGCTCTATGATAAATCGATAATGTTACATGTTATTCATTATTAGATAACTTAGGTAGTTTATTTCTTTTAAATGCTAAAGGATTTTGTTTTGTGTTTATTGAATTTGAAGGTAGATTTTGAAAATGAAAATTATTCTGAAACGGGGCTTCCAGTTTTGTAGTCCTTTTTTGACAAATAAAAACAAATATGATCTCGCTGCTGCAGAACGTTTCGTAAATGACTACTTCACGAAAGCATTAATCTTTGAACGTGACTATTTAAAGTCATACAGCGAACTGGAAGTACTGAGGTTTTACGGCTGTGTTCTTAGATCATATGTTTAGAATTGTTCATTGGACCTGACTTGATTTGGTTTTACTACAGGTATATGACCCAAAAATTGTATTCGCTAGTAAATGACAAATGCGCAGCAGAAACGCCTGATAATCCTATGAACCAGGAGCTCCTTCTTGGTGGACATCTGTACCTCATGGTTTTAAAGGTAGGACCGTTAATATACTCAAGGTTCAAGAAATATCGATATGTTGAGTTCATTTGTATATATATATATATATATATATATATATATATATATATATATATATATATATATATATATATATATATATATATATATATATATATATATATATATATATATATATATATATATATATATATATATATAATGCTCAGAAAATATAAATATATATATATATATATATTTATATATATATATATATATATTTATATATATATATATATATATATATATATATATATATATATATATATATATATATATATATATATATATATATATATATGTTGGAGTTAGTTTGTATTTGAGTTTCAATTATTCATGTAAAGAGTATATTTCGTTTTGAATGATTAAGGACAGGTTATATAGTAGAGAAGAAGCCTATCTATAATTATGTTGTTAGTTTCATTCCTTACCCTATCACTGGGAAATTGTCAATGTCTACCTAGGAAAAGCTGGAGACATGGCTAAACTCAGTGCGACTGTATATTGAAAAGGAAGCAAAGACAAAGGGACTTCAGTTCCAGATGAACGATGGTTAGCAAATTTTTCTTGGTCTTGTAAAACATAGTTAGATTGTTGCATAGCTGAAAAAATATTTAATATGTTGGCATTTTGCAGGGAGCATATAGCTAACAGGTCATACCTTTCTAAGTAGAACTGTCATTGATACAATTTGAATTATGTAGGTATGAGCATCCCAGGATTTATAGAATCTAGACAGCGGTAACTACTTTCAGTAGGCTTTATAATATTTTCACTTTTCCTAACAGTATGAAAGTGAAAGAGAATTGTTGCGTTTTTTATAGTGAGTTTTTGTCAAGTAGGATTATTATCGTAAATTTTCGGCAGCATTGAAGAGAGCTTTTGTTTTACATTTGATCATATAATCCTAAGAGCTAGTACTAGGCCTGCTCAGTTTGCTGATACCCAGATGCATCAATCTTTACTTAATGAAATGAAAACAATTGTTACTTCTCTCTAGGTGGTTTTTACATCGGTATTTTTGATAAAACTGATTACTAGAAAACTTGATTTCTTGTTAGTTGCTCCTTGTGAAAATTTCATATTTCATGGAAACCAGAGCTTGAATTTGATTTGCAGCAATGTTAGAGAAAGCCTTTAGCAAAGGCCACAACGTGGGAAAGCAAATGGAGTATTTCCTTGCCACTGGAAATATTGTCTCGAAGACAGGACTTGGACTAATGCAGGTAAAATTCGCGATTGTTAGTATGTTGCAACGAAGTATCAAATGCTAAGGTTAAGTTTGTCTAAACAGCAAAGATTTCTTGAGGACAATTTATGATTGGTTTTCTCGTAATCATCTCGTTTTACAGTAGTACGACGTATCTCGAATTGTTCATAAAGTTCTGTATTTTCGACGTAGTGATTTACGATGTTCGAGACTCTGAGGTCAGTCATATATGCTCTGGTTTCGATTCTTGTTACGAGCATGACTAGAGTTTACTTTTTTTGGCTATAACAGCATGTTGATAATGACATATTGGAAATAGCATCATTTCTATCTTTGTCATAAAATTCGTTTCTGTTCTTCTTTCTTCCAGGCGTCTGGTTTTTCCGTCGTAGCAGACAAGCTGAATTTCATGAGGTATCTTTCGCATTTTCGGTGCGTCCATCGTGGTGCATTCTTCTCTCAAATGAGAACAACTTCTGTAAGGAAGCTATTGCCTGAGGCTTGGGGTAAGTTCGTTTTCTTTTGTACCTGGACCATTAGCTTGTTATCAATTAGGAGCTGACAATTGAGCTTCCGTCAAATGAAAAGCTATGGTTTATCTGATTAGGACGCTGTAGTGAAAGTAAGCGTAGATTTAAAATTTGGATCACGGCAAAGACTTCAGCGAAAACTTTGAAATGCCAAACAAGCTAGTACAGCAATACCTTATCGAACTTTTTGCTGTTGGCGTAATAAGACCTGTGTTTTAAAGGGCGGTATTATATTAAGACCGACATAAAAAGGACCGATTTAAATTGTTACACATGTAGCCTAGAGAGTACACAATATTTTCTGGTATATTGACAAAGAGTACGATAAAGCGAGCTTGAGTGCAAAAAGATTATTTTTCTTAAGCTTACGAGGCTATTTTTTCAGTTTTATGAAAAGATCGTACTTTTTGAAACTTGTTTTTTTGTGCATTTTCAAAAACTACACTATAGCCTAGCTTCCTGTTGTGCATTTTACTCATTTAAATGGAAAAAGAGAATAGATATAATCTGAAATAGACTTATGATGAGAAGGAAATTTCTACAGCCTTGGAGTTCTCATTGCATTGCCAAATATATCATACAATTTTTGTGACTGAAGGAAGTCGATCGAATTTTTGTATGAACAGCATAAACGTATTTCTATTATTGTGGTATCTCCAGGATTTTCCACAACCACATTTAGCGTGAAGGCAACAAGACAGTTGTTTTTTCATTTTAGGATTTCTATGCCCAGTTCATACGCCCGACGGTGCGCCATGCGGACTTCTCAACCATTTGACGGCATCTTGTCAGGTAATGATTTGTTGGTAGTCATTTTTCGTATGAATGGGTGTAGCTGGTTAAAACATTTCATCTTTATCACCGACCTTGGGGTATTCAGGTGGCTTTATATTTCATAGTAGATGAGAAGTTGAAAGAAGGAATTGAAGTCCTACCGAGCGAATTGGATAGGAAAGCTTAAGAAGTAGCTTAGGAAAGCAGTAGGGATTTGCTTGCTTTAGAAGGAAGAAAATATTTACAATGTTAAGCGTTTAGATAACTTAAGGGAAGGAAGAAAAGGAAAAAGAGTGAGAAAGAATGAGTGAAAGAAATATAAAATGATATAGAAGCCCGCTCAAAGAATGAAGATGATATGAAGACAATAAGTATCAATCTTTAGGAACCAGAGTAAATCCTTACGTTACCCTTTGAAGTCAGTTAAGGATCAATACTCCTAGGCTGGGTTCGTTGGTAGTGTAGCTATACCAAACATCATTCAGAACTCTGTGAATTTTGTTGGAACACCAGAAGTTCCGCCCATATATTCCACGGATTTTGTCCTAAAAAATCATCATTAATTCCCAGACCGTCTCTGCTATAGAACGTGCTGCTTTGCTCTTCCTTCCCAAAATCCTACAACTTGTCTTACTTCAAATCTAACATTAACAAACGTGTTCTTATCTCTCTGTCTATTTAACCCTCCTTTTCCTTTCTTGGTCGGCAAATTTGTTATAATCATCAAGCCCTTTCCGCGGAATTACACACTAAAAACATTCATTAGTTTTCGTTGTCATCTACGTGATGATTTGCTAATCCTAGTTTCTAACTGATCACTTGTTTATCGAAGGTTGTGAACAAGCAAATACCCAAAGCACATTTAACAAATTTGTTCATATCTCTCGGGATGGTTCCAGATGGTTCACCTTTCCCTGGTTCATTGTCATCATCGTACCGTGTTATATTAGATGGGAAAATTGTTGGTAGGATCCATGGTGATGATGGTAGGGATTTCATTGAGAAGGTACGATACCTCAAGGCAACAGGTCAAGAAAAGGTATGAATAAACATACATACATACATATATATATATAAATATATATATATATATATATATATATATATATATATATATATATATATATATATATATATATATATATATATATATATATATATATATATATATATATATATATATATATATATATATATAACATCAAACTATATGTTTTCACTCCAAAAGTAAACAAAGATATAACAGAAAATAAACCACTTCTTCGTTCGTACCGGTTGGTACGGATAACGGATGAAACCGGTACGAAGGAAGAAGTGGTTTATTTTCTGTTGTATATATATATATATATATATATATATATATATATATATATATATATATATATTCAATTAGTCAGCAACTCACTTGGTGAAGAAGAATTAAGTATTTTGTTCATAATGGATTAAAAATGTGAATACTGTATTTCATCTAATATATGCTGTTTATTCTAAAACTTAAATCTTGTGTGCGATGTTCAATAGAGGGTTGGCGTTTATCAGAGGGCGGCGTTAATTATACAATGAAAATGAGATAGAAAAGGACTTCGAGCAAAGTTTTCTTTTCTCAAACAGCATAGCAAAAGAAAGTGGGACAAGAGTTTTAAGTTCACAAACGATGTATTCACCGTGTGAAAAATGTTGAAGAATGTCAATAGTTGAGGAAGATTTTCGTTGAGGAAGAATTTCGTGATGGGAAACAAATAGAATTCATGTAAACTTTTTGTTATTTTTGGCTTGGTCAGTTTTCTAATGAACGCTGCTTTTCAAGATGCGGCATTTAATAGAGGGCGACATTTTTTTACAAGTGTTTGGCTAGACTTTCGGCGTTTATTAGAGGGTGGCATTTTTTAGAGGGAATACGGTAATCCCTGATATTTAGTAGTTTGTAATTTTTCTTTGCTGCCACAGCATAGGCTCCAGTTCTTTGATTGGCTGACAGCTCTGATCAAGTTTAGTTCTAGTTGGCTGCTACTGCATGGCATTTATAAGTTTTTATTACAGAGCTAAGGTGCCACAGCGTAATTCATACACTCATATGTAATCCTCTGCTGCATCACATTGTAGTTAATTTCATTTAAGGTATCTCGATGGATTGAGGCTGTGTTGGTTCCACGTACGAAGTTTGCAAGTCAGTACCCAGGGGTGTTCATTTTCACAAACATGGCACGAATGATGAGACCAGTGAAGAACTTAAGGACGAATTCAATCGAGTACATTGGATCATTTGAACAGGTTTGAAAGCACCTCTTCAAAAATTTTCCATATAGCATGCAAACCATCGCTGATACTTTCATCTTGATAAAATCGATTTTATATTTCATTCTTGAACTACACACTATTTCTATACTAATCTTTTAGGTTTACATGGATATAGCTGTTTGTGCCAATGAAGCCCACGAGGTTGGTCTTTCTCTTTTAATCAAGAAATTATTTCATTTATTTAAGATTGAAGTGTGTAATTCTGGACTCTATTGAGTACAGGGGAATCTTGACAGTTGTGAAGTTGCGGAGTCATTGTATTAGGAAACCAGCTAATTTTGTACGTTTCTCCCTTTTATTTTTTTATCATGGGAACTCACTACTTTATTTCTCTTTGGGTGATTCCCGCTCCCATTTCTTATAGGTGATTCCCACTCCCATTTCTTATGCTAAAAAATACTTTTTTCGCGTTAATTCTTTATTTATGTTCATATGCACTATAAATGATTCAGCCAATCACCATAACTGAAATGACGAAAATTGGTATTTTAGGACTGACTCATAATCGAAAGAAAATGACAGTAACAGATTAAACGCTCTTCCGTACAATAGTTAGTTCTGCAGTCCAGATAGACTTCGGTATTTTCTCTAGTTAACTCATCAGGACTTTCAACACTCCTAAAGTACGGTTATTGCAATTAAGTACTGATGTTGCCTCGGATTTCTTTTGTATTACATTTCCACCATCAAATGGAATAGTTTTTATCAGTTTAGTTAAGAATTTTGTTGAATTACTTACTGGTTTAGACTATTAATATCTTAATCTTGCTAATTCGCTAGTGTTGGTTCCTTCTCATTGTTAAGGGTGATCTAATTATTGAGCATTCTTCCCAAATCATCTCATTGACCTTGTATATTTCTTTTACATAATTCTTTTAGAAAACTACACATATGGAGTTGAAGGCAACGAGTATGCTGAGCGCCTTAGCATCTTTGACTCCTTTCTCGGACTACAACCAAAGTCCCAGGAATATGTACCAGTGCCAGGTAAATCACTTCAGTTCATTTGTGTTAAATTATTGTGTATTGTACAGAATTGGAAACTCTAAAAGGATCAAATCAAAATCAACGTACTCGTCTATCTGGAATTGTTAAAAGTTAACTTTTCATTGGCTGGTCTCTTCCAGTGTTTTGTGCCTCTAGTAAGTTGTTACCTTGTGTTGCGTAGCTCGAGTATCTGATTTCATAGCGCCACGCTCTATGCAGCTAATCTGTCTTTGGTTAAAGTCTGGGTTGTAGCATCTGTGGCTTTCTAGCCTATTATTGTGCCTGTATATCAATAATGGAAAGTAGTAGTGTTTGATACAGACAATTGCGGTAAATTCATGCAACTTACCATTTGATGTGTATTATGAATAGAACAAGAAACCTATTGATGATACGTGTCACAAATTGGCCTTTATCGCTGCTTCAGTAATATAAAGCTACTTCATGAATATAGAAATTAGCCAAGATCTCTTATTGGCCAATTTTATATTTTGAAAAATAAATACTGGTTAATCTATGCTATCATTCCTAACTTTTATTTATAGTTGGATAGGCGTTGGGGGCAAGCTTTATTCTAGTTTTATTCACAGAATGCGTGTTCCGGAGGTTTTTATATTAATAAAACTATAGAGCTTTCTTCTTCACTTTTTTGTTGCTGTTAGAATTGAAACCCAGTTGTTCTCATTCTGTTCAGATGGGGAAACAAACAATGGGAACTCCTTGTCAAGCACTAAAATATAGAAGTGATAACAAGTTATACAGAATACAGGTACAAGATATATAATCTATACGATTAATGCTTGTTTTATGTGTTTGCATGTGCACAATCAGTAGGTTATTTCTGACTTATGTTTTGCGTGAATGCAACATGCAACACAAGTTGGTTCTGTACCATACTCTGGGCCATTGCAACATTGTATTCATAAGTCATATTTGGGGTTGATTTCATGTAAATTGTTTAGGCATTTGTTCCCTCTCTTAAATTTTGCATAGAATAGCTGTGTTCACAAATAGTGGTCCTTGAATATACTTTCATGAACATTAAAAATTGAAACACACCGTGTTTGGTTTTTTCACTGTTAAGCAACTTTCCACCTTAGAGTAATTGAGAGGAAGTTGTCGTTAGGTGCAATTTACTGCCTGTAATGTGTGTTCGAGAATATTTGAAGGGAATTGAAAAGTTCTGAATGATCTGTTGATAATATAGAATCTCACTATTGTTCGAAGAAGCGGGACATTTTTAGCATAGTGAAAACTTTTTCGTCCAACACTCTTCATATTATAGTCTATATTTCTGTCCATCTTTCGGTCGTTATCTGATGTTACATGCCGTAAATCCTCGAATTAGCGCCCTGGGGGCTCATTTTTTATGCTTTTTGGATGGGGGCTTATTCGAGGGAAGGGCGTATTCGAGGGGGTTAATAAAATTATTTGATACATTTCGCATAAAAAGCTCCTTGTCAAAGCTCCTATTCTCCATAATACTAAAAGAACAGTATATATTTAATCATTAGTCTTTATCAAAGCCTTGATCATAATCTGGGGTGGGGGGTTATTCGAGGGGGCTATTAACAGTTTGAAGTTCTAGTGTGGGGGCTTATTTGAGGGGGGCCAGTTCGAGGATTTACGGTACTCTGACTCGTGTAGGACGAAACTGCTTTCAGTTTGCTAAAGAATGTTCCAGATTTTTCTAGCAATAGTAGAATTGAAGAGCATTTGTATAAGAAAAACCGAATACTGAGCATCATTGTATTATCTCTTGCACAGTCCAAGTTTGTCCAGCCATTTGTGCCACTTAAAGGCATGTAGCCTGAAGTATTTGGTGATCGCATTTTCAAGTTTCCTAACCTAGATACTTTCATCATGTCTTCATCGTGAATTATCAGTAGTTAATGCAGCTGTTCTCACTCATTTCAGACTCCTCAAAGCCCTTTGGTAAAAAATGACACTTATGATGAGTATGGAATTGATAACTTCCCTCTTGGAATAAATGCTGTTGTTGCTGTTATTTCATATACAGTAAGTGCTGCCCTAACTCATTTGATTACCTTTGTCGGGGCTGAGCAGCCCCAGGCCCACGGGCCAAATCAAGCCACAGGTAAATTAGTAGTGGCCTGTTGACTTCGACAATTTTGGCATCATATCATATCATAACGAGTTAACATTTACATTGAAACTAAAAACATGGGTTCTCCATCCTGGCCCGGCCTGTAAGATCCTGGCTCTCCATGGGCAAAAGGCTTCCCATCACAAACCTATATGATATGTTGATTCACCTTTATTCATTGTTATATGATTACATTATATTGTTTGGTTCCGGCCATGCTCTTTAAGTGCGCTTGGGACCTTCCGCTACTCATTTTCTGTAAGCGTTTGGACTAGTAAGCTAGTCCACTTAGTATCTTAACACACCCGGCACGTGCTCGTAAAGCTGTACCTTTTTACATTGCATAATTTGCAGAATCTCTGCTGGAAATTCTATAACTGGTGTGTACTTCAGTGCCTACCTTTATCTATGCCCCCTTTTCTGCATTACAATACTATCAGTGCCTTTAATACCTGCGTCTCTGGTGGTTCCTTGAATAACTGCTTAGCAATATACTGCATCATGCCTTGTCTTGCTGCTGAACTTTAAGGAAAGCATTTTCCAAAGACAAGGCATTATAAGGATGAAATAGTTTTGATATGATTGGGCCTAAAGTTGCATTTTTGTCTTTTGAAATGTTTCAAGGAATCTGCTTTTGCATTGAATTAGCTTTTGAATCCGAAGGGGTTTTGTAATAATGTGGATGATATCTAAGGAGATATTTGAGTTATAATGGAAGTATAAAGTTGAAATATCAGATTGATAATGAGATATCGACTGTTTGAGCATGCATCAGGTTTACTGGTGAAATTTGTAATTCTTCATTGACTCTTTGGACAGCAGACTCCCAGTTCATGATTATGGATATAGAGTTTGACTGTATCAGGATTCGAGCCCTTTGGGAGGAGCTAACTCGAAAGAAGAATTATTATAGTATTTAAATAAGCATTTAAGACTAGGACTGGGGTAGACCAGTGGCTTATGAAAGGTGCCCGCTTTATGAAAGGTGCCCGCTTTATGAAAGGTGCCCCCTTTATGAAAGGTGCCCGCTTTATGAAAGGTGCCCGCCTTTGGTGTGCTCATTTATTTTCATTATCTATCAAGTATTAGGACAAGGGTCGACCAAATTGCTGAGGACACTAGGCGGTCCCGGAAAGAAAATAGGCCTGTTGGGCCTGGGATAGGATGGCAATCTGGCTTCCCTTACCAGTCCGCCCCTAGTGGGGCGGAGCTCTTGAAATCGTTAAATGGCAGCGTCTTTGATTTCTATTACACATGTGATACTGAGAAACTGGAGTCTAGTGGAAAAGGCGACGATTTAGACCTTTAGTGTTCGTGAGTATGAGTGGCCTAAATATGCAGCTTTTGAGATTCCTTATGTGTGTGAATAATTCGTTGGTCTTTCATAGGGTTATGATATGGAAGACGCAATGATAATCAACAAAGCTTCGTTGGAGAGAGGATTTGGATCTGGGTGTATTTACAAATGCGAAGTTAGTGGATTTTCACAGTTTTCATTGTATTTCATTGATTTCAAGCGAGTCAAGCCGTGCAATAAATTAGAATTACTTCTCAAAATGCGTTTTTCATTTATCATATAAAACTGATCTTTCACCTGAATAAATGAAATATGAATATTAATTTAGGATCGTTTTGGTAGTTTAGTATTTGAAGGGATTGCTTCCTTGTTTACTTAACAATCAACTGGGATTATGCTTCAGCTCTTAATGCTATTGGCAACACTCTAGATCCAAACTCTACCATCGATGTATGTGCATTTTGTATATATTTGTTCGAAGCCTTGTCTTCTTTTTGTAGACGATAAATCTAGCTTCGATGAGCAATGAAAAAGGGAAATGCTCCCTAAGATTTGGTAAGAAGATTGCTGCTCTTTCTGACCTAGATATTAGGATGAAACAGTCTCTAGTTTTAACTTGCATTATTCGGTAAAGTGGATATGAATGATGGTATGTTGATACCACCTTGAACAAGAACAGACATTGGCAACTTAATTGATTGTAGATATAAATAGATGGTCAACATAGAATAAGTAGATATAGGGCTTTGGAAGTCCTGCCATGGAGTTTTACTTAAGTTGCATAATGCACTATAAAACATGAGTTAAATTCAAGTCAGGTCGTGTCGTGACTTGTTGCCATTTTTGCTCTCTACTGTGAAAGGGCGAACTAGTAATATCAGATGCATCGATGATTGTTAAGTTTGTTTGTTTGGAGTCTGTCTAAGTCAAAGCAAGATTTCTTTTAACACTCAACTGATTTTCTGTTAAGATTGAAATAGTTAATAGCATATTTTGAACTAGGGTAGTTCTTGTTTCTATTGTTTGATTCTTCGAAATTCCAAGTAGATTTTGAGTGAAGGTATCCAGACCAGAACCTGGTGCATTCACACTTCAGTTAATTGTCTAGTTTGTTCTGAAGATTGAAATTATGACAAAGTTCCTTTTTAAAAAGTGCCTTCTTTGCAGCATCATATTATTTAACTTCCTTTAAGCCTCCTGATAATTCACCCATCGGTTCTTTTGGTGTTTCTAAGATTTTGTATTCATAGTTTATTCCTATATGCTCTACTTTTTCATTAGGTTGTACACCAAACGATCCGAACGTTGTAGCAGGCCTACTTGATATCGATGGCCTCCCACCAGTCGGCAGATACATTGAACATGAACAGCCATACTACAGGTATTACATTTGTCTGTCTGTTTCCAATCACTGTATTTAGCAGTTTGTTTCCTTCTTGTACACCATGATTATAGCAACCTTATTCTGTAATTCCTTGATTAAATATGCCCCCCTGGGGGTTTATTTATTTTGATGTTTTTGAATAGGAGCTTATTCTTAGAGAGAGCTTATTCGAGGGGGCTTATATAGTAGCTGACACCATGCCACATAAAAACCATTCCTCCCTCCTGGAACGATCTAAATGTAGGCGTCATTCTATAGTAAGATCCTCATCATCTTCTGTGACGGAGGGTTGTTCAGGTAAGAGGGGGGGGGGGGCATTTCAGCAATTTTTCAACACTTAAAAGAATGTTCAAAATTGCATTCATTTTTAGCTACTACGACTTGAATGCGAGTGTATATAAAACCAAAAAATTCAGTAATTTGGAACCAGCTTATGTCGATGATGTGAGTGTTTACTTTATTTATTCATATCTTTTTCACATGTGTGGTTGTAACTATATTTGTGCAAGAAAATACATAATTAAAATGTTGAAATTTATCATCGATCTGTAAAGTATCAACTTAGCTGAGGATTCAAAACAGTTTTGAGGAATATTCTCCAATGAAAGTATATATTTGATTGTTTCAAACTTGGTTTATTGGCTACTGTTTTACCAATTTCATACGCTGTAATTTAATTTATTTCAGGTAAAAATCTTAGGGAATCATCGAGGGGATGGTGAATTGAATAAAGTTACAATACGTCTTCGGATACAGGTATAATTCTTTTATCTCTAATACATATAAAATAGATTTCGAAATAAGCAGAGCTTTTTGAAGGCATTTATAAATTTTTGAAGAAGTGTTTGCTAATGCACTATGTAAAATTTGTGAAAAGTCTGTTGGTACTACAGAATTTCACTACAGCACGAAAAAGCGGCACCATGTTTTAGGCATACTGAAAAGCTTTTTTCGTACGACACTCGTCAGAGTATGAAACGTCGGATTGCGACCGAACGGTGAACCGAAATATAGCCAGATGCGGATACACGTGATATGATAAGTAATACTGTGTCCAGTTAGCCGTATGATTGGCCACTTGACACCTATTCATAATTTTTTACTTGAAGAGTCCAAGTGAAAAAATTAACTCTCTTTGTTTACACAAAACTGGATTTTAATTTTTTTTTTCTAAATTGAATCACTTGGACTCTACATAGATTTACGTTTCTCCACTAGAACTGCGCTCTATGTTCGAAAGTCAGGTAAATGTATGCTCCATCTGTTTCACTTGAGGCAGTGAGATTAAGGGAATACTTCTGTTTTCTTCTGGTGTGAAGTTGTGGTTTCCATAATTTATTTCGATCAAAATATCTACTGCTATCATGATCTTGTGCCTCATTTCAATTAGACAGTTCTATTTTCTTTTATGTATATGTAGTTTATTGTATAAAAATTCATTTGATAATTATGCTGTAAATTTTATGTCTATTTTCAAGTTTGAAATTGCTCATCTTGTTTTACTTTTTCAGAGGAATCCTATAATTGGGGATAAATTTTCGAGTAGACACGGCCAAAAGGGTATTTTAAGGTGAAACATATATGGCTGAATTTGATGTTATGTAGAACTATTATTAGATGCTTTTCAATTTTCTAAAATTGTCACCTCTATCATATGGGTTATCATCACCCTGATTATTCAAATCATGATGAGTATAATCGCAATCATCATCATTATCATATGAATCAACACTATTGAAGCCGATCTCTGTCAGCACTGTTGCTATTGTCATCACCATAATCAGTATTACAATCACCGCCACTACCGTTATCATCATCATTGCTATCACTATTTATATCAATATGATCTTGTTCTTGTTTTTGTTCTCTCCATGACGCCCGTTATTGGGTTTAGGCTGACCCTGAGGTCAATTACCGCCTGCTATTTGTTTTAAAAGAAGTGATTGAGTTGGCTACACTCAATCCACTCGGTTACCCCAGCAGTTACTTATCAGAACTGCAGCACAAAGCTCCTAAGCCTGACTTTCACAGAAGGGGCCTAGTTGGACGTTGAATATATCCTCGGCATTTTTAGAAAACGATGAACTACTGGACATCATATTAGTCAAAACTGCAAAAACAATTGCATGTGGAGTTGTTACAAATTTTCTCTTGGTTGTTTTAGCATGAAATGGCCAATGGAAGATATGCCATTTTCTGAATCTGGCATGCAACCTGATATTCTTTTTAACCCTCATGGATTTCCATCACGTATGACAATTGGTATGCATTTTCTGAACTTTTCTACTTCAATCAAGTGACTTTTATTGTCTCATTGTTCCGGAAGGAGTTGTATGTTCTGGAGTGCAAGATTTAGAATGAGCAAGTTAGATAGGCACTAGATTTTTAATCAATGTTTGTTTGAATGGACCATAACACAGGCAGTAATGAACCATTAGTTTTTGTCAGAAAACCAACATATAGGGTGTTTTTCAGTGAACTTAATAAGCTATGATAGTACTGAATTTTTTGTATTATATAGATTACACATCCCTCTATTAGTTTGTTGCGTTTGTTTGGAATGCTGTCGATAGTTTGCAGAATATCATATATATGACAGTGACTCTTTGGAGTGACTCTTTTAAGTCCATTATTAAATGCCATCTAATGTTTGATAGTGATAAATGGATGTTTTTCTTCTGAAGAATTGCGGATAGAAGATCGTGAAAGAACTACTGTCATATTTGAGAAGCAATATCATGTTTTTATAGCTATCTCCCAAGATGATCTCCCGTTTTCCTACCCTTCTATATTTACCTTTGTCACACTTACCTTTCTAACTGAGGATGACTCAAGTATGGGCCGAAACGTCCTAGTTATGGAATTGTCGTAACCGAATGTGTCAACTCATTTTGTCAATGGATTGTCTAATTCTGGAATTTGTCGAATTTAACGTTAAAGTTAAAATAATTTCATTTTTTATCGTCGTTCTGGCTTTACAGTTATATTTTATATATTTTATATTATATTATATTTTATTATATTATATTTTATTATATTATATTTTATTAAAGTATACTATATCATATTATTGTTATAGTATTGTAATATATACTATATAATCTGTTATATTATATAGTCATATTTTTCTTGTAAAAGTGTCTTATTACAGTAAAGTTTTCTGTCTATAATGAATTATGCTATTGTTGACATGTCGTTGCAATATTTATGGATGGAAAGATATATAATCTTTTAAGTATTTCATGGAAGGTACTATTTTTTAGGAATGCTTATCGAATCGATGGCTGGAAAATCAGCATCTTTGCACGGAATAACGCATGATTCAACTCCATTCAAGTTCTCCGAGAAAGACACCGCCATTGATTTTTTTGGTAACCTTTTGACTAAAGGTAACTGTTAGATTCAGTTGTAAATTTTGTATTAGTCGTGTCTGAAATATAACTTGATAACGAAGTGTAGTACACAGAATGATACAAAATGTTTATGTATTTTGAAGTTCTTCTGCTCACCTTAAGTAAGATTCCTTTATGACCTGTTTTGGAGACGTGATTAGAGATTTAGCTACAAACCTTCTTCAGCTCTAGAATCCACCTTGTATTTTGTACACTTTTATTTGAACTTTTCGAAATGTAAAGTGCACACAGAAAAATCAATTTTCTAATCAGCTGCACAATTCGTTTTATCATGCGTTTATGTTTTCTTTAAATAGTGCAATCTTTGTGATAAAATCAAACATGACTGACCGTTTGATACCTTAGCATAGCGTTGTATTTTGTTTACGTAGCTTGCACAGACAACTCTTGGTTGGATTTGAACTCACTATTCAAACTTTCAGTTATTTGATTGATATCAGCAGTCGCGAACAACTGGGAGACAAGAGGGGGCCCGCCCCCTATACTTTCGAAAGATTTGTGGCATTTTTAGGGCGTGTTCGTTAGAAGTTCATCTCGGAGCTGAACTGTCAAAGCCAATCTCATTTGTGCGAAGTAAAATGTTTTACTTGCAGATAGTATAAGATATATTCCTCCCCTTCATTTGTTGCCAGCTGGTTACAATTACTTTGGGAATGAAAGATTGTACAGTGGTACAGATGGACGAGAACTGGAAGCTGATATTTTTGTTGGTATCGTTTATTATCAGAGATTGCGTCACATGGTTGCAGATAAATTTCAGGTATTTTTGAATCAATCACGTTTGATGTTTCAAATCTGTCGCTGACGATGAAAATCTCTTCTCTTTGACTACCGCACACGGGCGATTTTTGTCGCCAACGATTGCAGTTTTTGTCGTCCAGCAATGCAGTTTTTGTTGCTGGCAACAAAAATCGCCCCTGGTGCGGCAGGATTTATGCTGTAAGATTTGAGGTTGAGCTTACGTGAAAGTCAATGATATCATGATTATCATACTGGTTATCTACAAATCATGCTTCAGAGGAGCAGCTAATTATCGATGTTTTGATTAAGGCTGTCTCTGATTCATACTTTGCTCCTATAGTACTTTTATAGTACTCGATGAACGTAACTTTTGTTATGTTTTAGGTTCGAACAACTGGACCGATCGATCAACTAACACATCAGCCTGTTGGTGTAAGTAAAGGTTACAATTACAGACACGGCTCTTTTAGTTAATAAATGGCTCTCCCTGTATTTTATCGTCACTGGACGCTGTAGGCCCCTGCAAGTAGGGTTTTAACCAAAACACACTATAATGATACGATAGGTCCATTTCAAAATGATTAAATGATGATTTACGTTTGAACAGATATCTAGGAAACTGTTGAAATTGATATAGTTAACAAGAAATTCATTTAGAAGTACTCATACTTCATTCCAATACAGCACTTATACTATGGTATACGCTTATGAAACTCTGTAAGATTCATAGAATGTACATTATTCTTAGTATATAATTTTGCGAGATTTGTTAGACATAGTTAACGGCTGGTCATTGCTTTCTAGGTAGCGCTAAAAATGCTAGGAAATAGTCCCTCTGAATATGTGAGATCACAATAACCCAGCTCGTTGGAAAAATGTCTGTTTTGTCCTTTTTCGAGAACAAACGTAGTTTTTGTAATGATGATTGGCAACCAGCAACAAAAATAACAGAGTAATAGCCTGTTGTATTTTGATCAGTGGAGCTAATTTTTGTTTGACTTAAGCACTGCCAGTACTCGTCTGTTTTGTTTCTAGGGCCGTAAAAGGCAAGGTGGGATACGATTTGGTGAAATGGAGCGGGATGCATTGATATCACATGGTTCAGCCATGCTTCTTCATGATCGCTTAATGAATTGTTCTGATCAGACAACGGTAAACATGTTTTCATTATTTATGAACTGTTGTTTATCATATTTGTGGAGTTATCATGTGAAGCTACTTATTTTTCAGCTGATCCTCTTCAAGTCATTGCATTATCTAACAGCAAGCTAAGATGGTAAATTTATTGTGCAGACAAAGGAAACTAGATAATGTGCTTTTTCACCAGTATTTTACTCCAGGCGGGCCGCAGCTGCAAGCGGGAAAAAATTAGTTCTGCAGGCAGTCAGCTTCTGAAAGTAGTTATTTCCTACAGAGTTATATGAGGGCGCTGCAAACCTTAAAATAGAGCTTTACAGGAAAGGTCACAGGAAAATTTCCATCGGACAACTTAGGCAATTCAATTAAGCTCCACCAGTAAGCATTCCAGATAATAGTATAAATGATAAAACTGGATGGAGCATAGACATAACCCTATATAAACAACAATTCATGTTATTAGAATTATGATTACAAGGTTTGCTTTAAACAAGGGCCTTAGCTCATTAGTGCAAAGCCTAAAATAAGTACGAAATCTGACTCACTTTATGGAGTTATAAATCGAGACTGTGGAAATGTAATGGGGAAAATGAAGATTCGTGGATTATTCATATATATTTATTGAAATTAGGTCATCGAACCCTAGTGGCATAGAGCTAAATTTATAATTAGGAGAACTCTGGTAGAGAGAGAGAACCATATGTTTTAGAGTTCCTTATTTTTGACCACTTTAATAACATTGTAGTGCTAAATTGTATTGAAAGTACTGATTTGTATCTTGCATTGCAGTAATGTTTCATGATGCTTTTGTCAACAAACAAAGCACACCTTTCTCCAATATAGTCCTACCTCTCCAGTTCATTCATTAATTTTATTGTTATTACAGGCGCATATCTGTACGCAATGTGGCAGTTTATTGTCACCTATATTTGACAAGCCAGCAGACGAACTAGCTGCGGTGTCATCTCACGATAAGAGGCGTTGGAGGTGTCTTCAATGCAAGTCAATTAAAGACATAAAAGAGTTAACTATACCATATGTATTCAGGTATCTCGTTGCTGAGCTTGCAGCCATGAATATTAAGGTTAATATCGATGTCAAATGATTTTAGGTAGGTTTTCATATCTTAGCTCGTTTCTGGTGTAATGCTCTTCTCCCATATTTTGCATTCTCTACTAATCAGAAACATGTCTCAACTATAGTAATGAAATATTCATGAGGTTTGTCGGAAATGACTTTTTGAATATTCAGTGGAGAGCTATGCACTCCCGAATCACATTTGACGCATTGCAAAGCGAAAAGTCAAGGGCACGAAGGAAATTTCAAAATGTCATAGAAATTGAACAGGATGAGGTATTGATCTGAAAGCTTCAGTATTTCCTTCTGTTAATGATATCTACCATTGGTCAAAATTTTGGAGGATATGGAGACTATCAATTCGATGTCTTATGTGAAATCGGATGGACTGACCCATTTCAAGATTTTCTAGTTTTTTATGTTATGTTTTGCAATATCAATGTCATTTCTCAAATCTAAACATCACAGCTACAAGCTTTTACAAAACCCAAATCAATATGCCAATCCTTAGTGTTTTCAACAAGTTTATCAGTGATTCACTCAGAAGCACGTATTCCCTTAATTATTGAAGATTATTTTTGTATGATGAAAGAAAATAAGATTGGCAGTTCATTGACAAGGTCATCAATGTTCTCAGTTCGACAAAAACCTTTTCCCAACAAATGCCTCCATCTTAAAGTTTATTTATTCGACCTCGTAGTTTAATGTGGGATTGTGAAAGAGGTGGAATGATCAGAGAGAGAGAGACATGAATAATATTTCAACGTATTTGAATAATTTTTAGAAAATTTCAATTGAAATTTTGATGTAACCTTTTTCTCGAAGCATGAGACTTTTTGGAATAGATTTCCTTCCTGATTCCTGGTAAGCGTGTTGTGTTTCTGTTGCACTTGTCGTGGCTCAGATTTGCTGTGCTGCCGTTTATTGACATTGCGTAGCCGTGTCTCACCGATTTTTAATCTTATGGGGCGAGTAGACTGATCACGTGCAATGTGCAACGTTGCTTTCTTTGAAGAACAAAAGAAGACAGATGAGAACTTTCTGGAAACTTTTGTTTTATGTTTTTCTGTGTTCACGTATTTGTCACTATGATCCTGACTGTTTGATTTAAATAGGATTACCGGACTGCTTTCTTGTTTATGATCTTCAAAGCAGCACTCAACGGAAACTGTACTTCTATGAATTCAAAATACCTCTGCGACTACACTGAATTCCTCTTCTTAGCAATCTCTCATGTGGGATGCGGCGTAATAAAGATACTACCATACAGGCCACAGGGGAACATTGCTCAAGGTGGTTCACGAACTATTTATCATGTAACATTCGTAGAGTCATCTTTGAGGTTCTATGTTGTCTGAACCTCAGTATCTTTTACCCCCCCCCCATCCCCCTCCTAGGAGAGCCTTTTCTTGTTCAAGATTGTAAGCTACTGCCTTGGGGATCAGTAAGCCTCCCTTATGAGAGGAATGCATACATGTTTAGGTTTAGCGTAAATTTTGTTGAATTGGTATAAATAGGATGACTGGGTATGAATTAGCATAAATTCTCGTGCCCATATTTATTCATATTCATAAACTTACGTATGGTTGCTTTCTTTCTAGTTAAAGTAGCTAATTATTACGTGAATTGTCTCTTGGTACTACAGAACTTCACTATAGCTCGAAAAAACGGGAAAATTCAAGATTTCCCTCTTTTTCGAGCTACTTTGAAACAAATTGATGCAAACTATTTGCAATAGGCGATATCTACAACAACAGAAAAATTAAAATGAACCCCTAGTTGTGTGCAGATGTAGCACCTACCACCTATCATCGTTGCCATCCTAGTAGCGTATTTCCCTTTTCAAGTCATTGTAGAAGTTGGCAATTTTATTTTGTCGTTGAGTGTGCTCCACAAAGGACCTCTAAGTTATAGAGAGTTTATTCCTGAGCGCTGACAATTCACATAGGGGATCTTGCATTATTTGTCGTTACGAAAGTTGTAGAGAACATCTCTCCACTAACAAAGACCACTAACAAAGATCTTGAACATGAGACTTTGTGATGTAGTAATTACTGGGTATGACAGTTACGAAGTTCTCTTGCATAACAACAAGAGCATGAACGCATATTACGCTGAAAAGCGTCTCAAATAGGAAACTAGTGTGGTCCTAGAACATTTTCATGCAGGCTCCGCCCATCAATCCTTATTTTCTCTTATTTAGTGGTCTTGTAACTTTGGCTTATTTTAGTCCTTGCCCCACATGTATTTAGATTTTAAATGACTGATCTTTTTGATGTCTGAAGTAGTATTAGCTTCACGAGGCTATGACATAGAATAGTAATAATATGTGGCATAAAAATGGCATAAATTCATAAAAGAATCTGTGAATTTTGGTTGGTCGTCCTGCGATAAAAGAGAGCTTTAATGGAAACCTGCGAAGGAGATTTAACTACAACAACGTTTCTCGTGTTCCGCGCCAAAATTCAACAGACAACAAAAGCTAGGCTGGAGATTAGACGTTGGGAGGTACTCATCTAGGATATTACGACAAATGGGTGAAACTTGGAAGCCACATGATGGTTCAAAATTGAAACTGAAGGTAAGAAAGCGGACTATTATTTCGGGAAAAAATTTGAACGACGGGCCTCTCTCGCCGTTATCAATCAACGGTTCATGTGGCAAACTTGGAAAGAATGTTGGGGCATTGAAAAGGAAAAACCCGTTTCTCCTTAACAAGAAGCAAGCAAAATGTGCTAAATATGATGGAAGATCAAGTGAAAACAAAGAAAATGAATTTTCAAATTTCAGAGTTGCTAGAGATGACATAGCTCACGCGTTAGAGTCTGGTCCCCAAAGATCTAACGATGGCGAAAATCTCGGAGATAACGATGGCAAATCTAAGGTACCTTTAAATGACACTATATTCCATCACCAAACAAGCAGTAAAGGATTTCCCACTGATTGGAGTTTGAAGACTAAAGTAAAATTCAAATCAGACAAACCGTTTTCTTGGTGTACAAATGTAAAAAGCACCGTTTTATCAAAGGGGACAGTCAATTTTGTTCGTTGTTTACCTATTTCAAACCTTGATGATATCATGGATAACGATATGAGCATTAAAATCGACTTTAGAAAAAATCTGTCGTATTGGAGACACCCGAGTTTACCTTGCATTCCAAACTTTCCTCTCTCAGATAACGAAACTAACTCATTAGAAAGAACATTTACAAATATATGCAAAGATGTAGCAATAAAGGAAAACGTTATGAAAACTTGGATACACAGTTTTCAGTCTGTCTTTACATTGACAAGGTGTGGATTTTGTCCATATTTCTACGTGTGCAGTCAGAAGTTCAGCTGTCTTTTCATTGGAACTGGTGTCTTATCTGAAGAAATGATAGGTGTTGTCACACCAACTACCAAAGGATTAAGAGAGCTTCTTCACAAAGAAGGTGAGACAAAATTTGGTATCCATCCTAATATGGCATAGAAAGGAATTTGGGGACACTGTGGGCATATTCCCCACAGGTGTAGATGCTGAAAAGTGCCCTCAAAGTATGAAAATATGCCCTTATCCATAGAAAAATCTATGAGCCATGCTCCTGGAAAATCAGAGAGTACCCTCTTCAGTTGTTTTGAGACAGGTAAAGTTTTCTAAAGATCAGTTTGCACTAGATGATTTGTAAAGAATGATAAATCGAAGAATTGTCAATACCTTACTGAAACATAGCATGATCAATCTGAAAGTTGTCAAATAGACAATAGAAAAATCTGGAAGAAGAAAAAGTAAGATTAGGTGTGGGTCTTAAATTGTAGGGTGTGGCATAAATGCCCTTTAACTGTTGTGCTCCCATTCTTCCAAATGCTTCCTGTGTCTCTAGCATGAGGATAAGAAATTAAGGAACAATTAGATGTATGTATTAGGAGTAGGCAAAGTCTTTTCTTCAAACCAGAATTACCTGAGCAATGTATCCTTTGAGGCAAGAAGTTTAACATTATATGATAATGATAGTAAATGATAGATAATTGATAATGGTAGTGATGGCTATGCACTGAAAGGGAGATTATGTTAAAGAATGTCTCTGATAGCATGTTGTCATGTAAGAGAGCTATCTCACCAATAATAGTAGTAGAGCATAAGGACATACCTTGGAGTCATTTTGAATCCTCTTATAAAATAGAAAGGCACTTGAATGAATTATTTATGCTTCTGAGTTTTGGCTAGAGTCTTCCTGGGTGCAGTTAGTCTTAGTTTATTCCATGAAATCTGTACTGAACTATAGCAGCTACTGTTTTTGCATGCCTTAATTTCTAAATTTGCATATATTTCAATCTGCCATAGCCTACTTAAACCTTTGCCATTTATAGTCTGCAACCAAGGCTCACTACACAAGGATAACAGGACTATAAGCCAAACCTTATTTTTTACTTATAAATCTTTGAAACAAAATATGACATTTTCCCTTTCTGTGTATCAGGAATAGAATTTGAAATGCCACAATTAAAAAAAATTGACGAACACCATCCACCAGCAGGGGATAGTTATAGTGGCATTGAGAATGGAGTTGATGACACAGATGAAGACTTTCTCTCTAGCATTGGACTCAACAAGAAACAGTTTTCCTCAATAGAAAAGCAGAGATTTGCCAATGAACTTTCACAATTGAATTTAGTGGATAATAGAGCCCAATCAACAGTGTTGATCAAAAGCAGTCATGTCAATGCTCTTTTCAACTTTCTTATCAACTCTGATATCATAGTAGCCCAATCAGGTGCATTTCAAGGGGTACCACCAACTTTACTTGCTCCAGTTGCATTTGATGGTGCATCTCTTCAAACACTACAGTGCATACAAGGACCAGTGAAAGTTGCTCATAAAGGGGGCATGAAGCAGGTAAGGAAGGATTACCATGTTTATTCAAATAACATGCATGCTTGTAGAATGCACACCTCTGATTTTTTATTACAAATTGATATAATGTTGTAGGTGGAAAACGCTGCTTTTTGATAAGTTGTAAAATCAAAACGATGACAAAAAGAGTCCACATATTTCTTGATAGTAATACTGACGACTGATTCAGTATTTCAATTATTCCATGATGAAGACTATTCCATATTATATCTATTCCAGTTTAACTATGAGTTCATTTTTAGTTGGAAAATTCAACACATTATACCCAAATTGATACTGTATGTTATTAACACCATATGGTTTGATCATAAAAGTATTGTTTTCTAAAAATATATGAAGCAATTATGGTACTTGTTAAGGTTAATTGTAATTTTGATGTGCAGAATATTATTATTTTGTAATCAGCCTCTTTGTTTGACATAGGTAGTCTCCTTCTCACACCCAAATGCCCTTTGTAGACCCAATTATGTGGATTTTTCACTGCCCTTGCAAGGGAGTGGCTTTTGGGCCCTAATGAAATTGTAAAGAACATATTGTGTGTCTCCCCAATGAATCAATGATAGAGTCCTCATGATGTTGTTAGGCCACTAAACTGGCATTTATTGCTTTCTTTTTGCTATTATAGATCAATTGCTTAGAAATCTCAGGACCAGTCTTGCCTACACACTTTTACAGCATATGTCAACTTGTGAAGGAGGCAAATGAATCATTTGAAGCCAGCATTTACACTAGTACCCAATCAAATGCATTCAATTGTAAGTATGGATATGAAGAGACACTTTTGGATCACAGTAAACTTTCTGAACATGGTATTAATAAAGATTGTTTGGAATATCTCCGGAAAGCTTCGCTGAGTAACAGTGAAGCATTATCCCACCTACAGTTCTCTGATGGAAGTTTTGAATGGAAAATGCACTCTTTATAAAGATTGTGATACCTTGAAATTTCTAGGCCTTGCGAAGCTTCTGCTGTGCAACAATCTTACTATCGAGTACAGTTGACATTCGCTGACACCAGCCCTCACATGCAATCGACATTTGTTCGAATTATCGAATATTCGAGTTGTCAGATGTTTCTGTTTGCGAAATGGTCAATAATGTAAGGCAACTTTTACCTTCCTCGCTGAAATCTAAATTCGGAGTATACACATTCACAAGGTTGACAGAACGACCCTTTACCAATGGGGCTTCATTTTGATGATTCTATCCCTAGCTTCATAAGGAATTCCTTCTAGACTAGCAACAGTGGAAGTTTGTACAGCAAAAGTCCCTCCAGATTCCCTTTTGCACCTTTCCCTCTACCACTCTAGAAAAAATGCAACTTTCACCAGCAGTTCTCAGTTTGCTTACCACAACCTCCGAAATACTGCAACAGACCTGAGACTCCCCAATAAAAATCAACAAATTGGGCAAAAATGCTTTTCTTATAGAGGAGCTAAGTTGTGGAATAGTCTCACTGTCGAATCTGAGCAGGCATCATCACTGAGTAGATTTAAATAGGCTTACTCTTTACCTCAGTGATTCTCTCTTTTTCTCTTTAACATTGCACATAGGTATAAAATAGGGTTCTTATTGATTATAGTTAGGTTTATAAGTATTAGTTATTTTGTAACTTGTGCATTTTTACTTAAAGCCCCCTTTAAAATCAGCTTTTCTGAAGGGCAGCCATTTTATTAAATGAAAAGAAAATGAAATTCGCTAGACGTAGCAAATGCTCAAGTTATGGAGCAGTTAAGTTTTCGAATGCCAACTGTGCTTTACCACGACTTACAGTTACTTCACAGCAGCTAAGTTGTATCAGATACCAGAATATTTAGGTTTTTACCCTTTTGCCAATTGTCAAGTACATGTTGTTTTTAAATGAGAATGGTCAACTGCATTCAGATTCTGTGCTGTTCTAGGGTGTGTTATATGTCAAAAATATTACCATGTTAGCTTTACCTTGAATATTTCTTTTTCTTCTGAGTTGTTTGGTCTGTTTACGTATGTTTAAGGGTAACTCACTGGCTAAATGCAATCTGGATCAATAGACCCAGTGACCAGTGGTGTACCGAAGGACTTTTGAGTGGGGTGTAGAAAAAGAAATTTACCGACAGGTGTAGAGAAGGTACAATAATTACCCGCAGGCCATGATCATGATGCCAATTTTTACCAAAAAGTCAGAAATTTATCGACAAGTTAGAAATTTATCGACAAGCCAGAAATTCATCGACAAGCCAATAATTGTCGATGTCTTCTCCAAGAAGTAGGGTGCATCACACCCCCACACCCCTTTCTTCTGCACATCTCTGTCAGTAGCAATGCATAAAATTTTGCTTACAATATGCCATTTGACCCTCTTTAACTTGTCCCTCAATTTAGATTAGAGTTCATAAGTACATCTGTTAGTTTAACGGGAATTTGATAATCTCAAGACTATTATAGCAATGACGCAATTGTTGTGTCTGTATTCATCAAAACACCAACATAAACAACTAAATGCCCACTCCTGTGCGGAATCTCACTGGCATTCAGTGCAGCCTTTTGGCTAAGACCGTCAGTATAGACGTTATGTTTGAACGCAAATTTCGTCAATACATTAGTAAACATTTCCAAAATGTCGTTACCTTCACTTCAGTAGTAGTACTGTAGATGTCTACAGTGCTATCGGGAGTTTCTTGTACGGTCTGTTTAAAAGATCGTTGTTCACAGGGAAATTTCTAGAGGACTTGAAAGGAGCAGGTATTTCTATCTGCAAAAGTGGCGCAGAGATGATAGATCAAAATTATTCGCCTATATCCCTTCTCTCTCCCTCTATTATCTGGAGTAATTGCCTTCTACAGGATGATCATCAATTCCTGCTGGAAACACTTCATTTCATTTCATTTTCATTTATTTAAGGAGGGTTGCCCTTCAACAAGTTGATTTTCAAGGGGCCCTCCGATAAAAATATTAATTACAAGATAAGTAGTAAAAAGCTATTAATTTAAATTAAACTGTAAAACCCTATTACAATATTCAGAACCTATTAACAATGATATTAAAATGCGAACCTAAATAAAAGAAATAAAATGCGAACCTAAATAAATCAAAATAATGTAAAACAGCTTTAGATAGTTTTCTTGAAACTATACAAGGAGGTTGCCTGCTTTGACTCGGCTGACAGGCCATTCCATAATTTTGCACCTCTATATGAAAAGCATCTCTGGCCATTTGATGACCTTTTCTTTGGTAACCTAAGGTCGGTCCCCGTGTTACGAAGGCTGTATGATGAACAGAGCGAATTTCGTGTGAATAGGTCACAAAGGTACACTGAAAATGTATGGAACGACTTGGCCTGGAACATCATTGCTGACATACAGGCCCGCTGAGAGAGGAGCAAGTGGGGTGGATTGCCCCCGAGCCCAAACTTGAGAGGGGCCCCAAAAAATATGAAATGATTCTTTGGTGGGATTAACTTTTATAATGACGTAGTGAGGGATTCTTCAGTCCTCACCCCGGCGATAAATAATGACGGCTCCCTGAGGTCAAAATGACACGAGAACGAAAGAGTTTCTTTTTTATCCAAAGTTAGAGCTTCCTTCCAATTTTTGTCTATGTTTTATTTAAACCAGTCTTTCAAAAACATGTTAATTGGAACTATTCAACCTGCGTAGGTGCTATAACGTAAAAACATACAAAATATGAACACACCAAAGTTCACAGGTGATTGTGGCACTTTATCGTCACTCCTCAAATAAAGATGGTACCGAGTGACTTTAAAAGTACGAAACCTTTAGTAGGAAATGGAGGAAAAGATGTATGTGTAGAAATTACATTTTTAGTTGGCATTCACACTGGCGATGATAACACATAAAAGAGCATCTATGAAATTACCTTGTTTCAATCCTACAAGCGATAGTAAAGCCAAGACAAAAGACAACAGTGGGTGAGATCAGACCTATAGTTATACATAAGAAAATCTTAAGTAGTAATTCTACAAACTAAAAATCACGAATTACTAAATATTCATAGTTTATGTATTTGTTATTAGAGAGAAAGCATGTTTTTGTTGGCAATCATTATGCATTAGAAATAACATTCGTAAGTCATCCGATAACCTGCTACGCCCCTTGATGGTGACCAAGGGTATTGGTACATCACATAGACAAAAGTGTAAACTTAAATCTTGAGAAAACATGAGCACAGTGGACTTTAAGCATATAGCTTCCTGTAAACGAGATTATGGCACTTCAGTCATGTAAACGAGGATTGATGATCAAAGTCATGCTTGTCTAATGATCTAAGGGTGCAAGAACGTTGGCATTAGAAGGCGCCTGTCTGATAGAGTAAGATATGTTAAATATTAGCTATCCTTTCGAGTAGTTTTGCATGATGTATAATTTTAAAGAAATCATGCTAGCATATTTGAATAGCCTTGGTGATTGGTACTTGCCGCATATCTTTGGGCCTGAAGCAGATCCAAGATCAATATAATTCACAGTACTGAAGTACCTTTGTTTTTCATTATCATTGGAGGATTCTCTCCACGCTATTAAATTTCAAATTTAGGTATTTCTGATTTCAGTTCAGTTCAGTTTGTATATCTTTAAATTCTGTACATACAACTTAGAACAGTCTAACAATACAAACAATTAGCTAAACTACTTATAGAAATAATACTGTTACAGAGAAGATATTAACACAGAATACAAATACAAGAGTAGTAAGTTGTATATAGGGAATTACTTAAAGAAGGAGCTCTCTCAATAGGTAAACTAATCTAGGAGAGAGCCCCCTCCCCCTTCCTCTTATGTTGTTATCAGGTAAATTTGGTAAATTTGTCTGGGTATGAATTATGAATAGTTCAATGTCAAAAGAAACAAAGATTTGATCACATAGATTTCGTCATTGCACCCTAGTAGTATTTGTGGAGGCATTGACAGGAAACTATTTGTTTTAGATATAGGTGGCCTACCAACAAGTTTTTTTTGCAGTTTCTTTTCCTGTCAGTGATAATGAACAAGCCACTTTTGGCTATTGTTCCATAGCTATCCTAACAACGTGTTATTGCATGTGGCTTTTAACAACATAGGCTTGTGTGAGATAGAGAAAAATGATTTGTCTTTGAGTATGCACTTCTTCAGCCCCCTGTTGTTTTATTTGGTGCACTAGAATTTAGAACTTAAAAAGCAAATTCTTAGAGAACTCAAGTATGGCTTATATATGAGAACAAATTAGGTAGTTTCCCCTAAAGCCTTAGGCTACCATAGCACCCTGATTGCAGCTTGAAAAGATCAGAAGTGCTCTTGAAAATCTCTAGTGTATAATATTCAGATGTTTTGATACTTCGTTTCACCATGTGTGCTTCATTTCACCTTTATCAAATTTTGTGTCTGTGTTTTTAAACCAAGCATCTTTGTTGGTGTGGCCTATAATTGAGGGTGGTTTATATTGTTGAACCTCATTAATGTTTTTAGCCCTATTGATATTTTTGACCCCCTGCTTATTACTGAGGGACACTTATGCAAAAGTGTGGCTTATAATTAAATAGATACAGTGATTTTTACTAATATCCTCTATTATGATTGCACACCAAAGGGTTCTAACTGCCCATTGCTTTTTATCTGGTTTTGTACCTATTTACATTTATAAAGAATTTCATTATTGCTGAAAAAGTATACAAAAAATGTTTCTACCATTTTGTGCAGTATTTGTCTACCTTTCTCTCCAAAGTGTTCCCACTAAGCCTCAGCCTCCATATTTTGCTTTGGTGGGCAGCAAGTAAGCACTTAGCTTTTGCTAAAACAATTGGCAAATCTTCTACACAGCAGCCAAAGGTCTTAGCACTTGTAGAGTTAATTTATAAGATATTCTCTATAAGGTATTGGAGATTCTCAGGCATATTTTTGTTTTTGTTACATTTTCTGGTATTAGGCATGTAGTCTGGTATACTTGCAACCTATTTTGAAATGCACTGTTCTCAATTAGAAAAATTTTAAATTATTTTTATCTGTACACAATGTTATTTGTGTAATCCATTGTGTATAGGCATGCATTTTCAAAATGTATAATGCACTCTTCAACTAAATAGCTCTGGCCTTGTTTTCCTAATATTTTTGCATTCTGTTGGTTACAGTTCTCTGATTATTACAGCTCCCCTTATTCACAGTATGTTTTCTTCATTAGGTATTTCTAAGTCATGCTGTTAAAGCATGTTTTATGCCCAGAGGCATTTGGCCTTATAATGAAATCCAGCCAGAGGTTGCTCTCAACAGTGCCCAAGGTAATCAATATTATGTATATATATATACTTCAGGTTGCTTTCCAGTGTTCTTCTGTATTGTCATCCATCTTAGGTAACAATAGCAGGTTTCAATTTGTGTTTTCATCACATTGATCCTTTACAATGTCATCCAAAATGCAACTGTAATTTGTTATAAATCTATAAAGTCCTCGGCAAAGGTCTATTTCTGATCGGTAGTTTGTATAATTCAACTCTATTCAGTGGCACCTTCCTAAACAGTTAGCAAGGGGGTTGTACTGCAGCCCATACTATGGACCACACCCATGACAACTGCCAATGTTTCATTCTTAACTGTTCAAATGTAAATACTTACAAGGTTTTTCAAAAGGTATGCATATTTGCTGTACAATATTCATAAAACTGTAGTAAAGGGTTGGTTCATACTACAAAGCTAGGAATTCACCAAACTAGCACATGCTCATTGGAAAGGGGGATTGAGCCCTGTGAACCCCCTCCATGGTAGACCTGATTTTATTCACTATGACCTGGTTTCTTTGGTCCACAGCTAGTTCTCTTGAGAAATTAGGTTTATTTGTTTGACTATTATTTGATGTTTTCATGGTTTATTCTTTCTTGTCTTACAGATTGCTGCATGTAAATTTATGACCATTAGAGAAGGTACAGTGGAATTGCGATTTAGAGACACAATGGATTATGGGATATATGCACTGACACCAGGGTATATAAAAGAAGGAGCACTTGAAGCTGTAAGGCTTGCAATTATTCGAGCTGCCAAAACAAAAGATCTCATCCAGATACCAGCAAATACTCCAATTACAAAAAAACCTGAAGGTACTAGGATGGGTAAAGGTAAAGGAAAAACTGCATATCATGTAGCAAAAGTAAGACCAGGACAGTGGTTATTTGAATTCAATTGTGAGGATGAAATGTATGCTAAGGAAGCTTGGAGACAAGCTGGTTTTAAACTGCCTATTAGGATATATCTGAGGAAAAAACCACAGAAACCAAGGAGAAAGTTGTCATTTGAAGAGTTAGATCAAATGATTAGAGAAAGCTCAGATGAATTTAGGCAGCCACAGTTTTAGATGGATATCACTCTGGGGATTTGAGGATAACAATGGGTATGAACCATGTGATTTGTGATACACTTCAGTTAAATTGTGAGCTTTAGTTTGAAAATTTAGTTTATTCACTGACATGAGCAATGTATAGCATAAAATTTTAAAAAGCATCACCATGAGTTTTGAAAGCAAAGGACTAGCATGTACAAAATTTTGAGAGCAACTTTTGACATATGTTTAATGTCATTAGCCACCAAAAAGCTACAAATTAGCTAACAGTTCTTAATTTGGGATTGAATTGATAGAATGGCTTAAATGGTTTAAAATTTTTCCCATTTGTCATTTTATATTATGTATATTTAAGATATATATATATTTTTAATTCAGTCTCAAGGTTGACACAGAACAACAGCTCAGAAATCATTTTTAGCAAGTATACTGTGTTGTGCGCTCTTAGATCCTAGCAAGATTCATGTTGTGCCTCACAAAGATATCCCTCTTGGATTGGTACCACAATCAAAGCATTACATTTTCATTCAAACTTGGAACCAGAGGTATAGCCAGAGAGCAAGGGGGGGGGGGTGGCCACCCACCACAATGGTACAAGATATGGTGGCTGAAAATGCATGAATCTGGGAAAAAATCTTGAAACAAACAGCTTACACTATCAAGGTCTAAAAAGTTTACCACACTATAGTTGCAACTCCTCAGTGCATCCAAATACAGCTCCTCTAAGCACTTTACCAAACATTCAGGTCCTCTTATTGTCATTTAAAGCAAGATTTAATCCTAGAGCCTTTTGTACGGGCAAGTAATAGGATCCCAGTGGCAGAGCCATTGGGGTTTATACCATATTTTCTGGTGTATACCCCGCATGGCAGATAACCCACAATGCCTAAACATTATGCTTATTGTTTGCTTATTTCATCAGATAACCTGCACCACCATATAATGCCCACCCAAGGGTGTTGTGGCTCCAGGAATAGGGCTGGGAAAATCTACGGAGTCCATTCATTGTGGGCTATATGACAGTAGTGTTATGGGTTATACTTTTTAACACTTTCATCAAGCCAGCATTATAAGATTTTCTTTCGTTTGATTCCATGTTGAAAATGATGAATGCTGATAACTTTAAAGAACGATTGAAAGTGATGGGATGAGCAACTTATTGGGAGGTGAAATTTCCCAGAGACTAGAAAAGATTTATTTAATTGGGTAAGAATTCTTCAACAGACACTTCTGGAAATATTTTTTGAGGCAGATAGAAGGGGATATCCCCCTTCTCAAAAGCAAACATTTCAGGAAATAACTGCATCACTGTATAACTCACAGCCACCCTTAGCACAATAAAAATCAACATATAACTCATGGTTTATCTCCCAGAAATTATGGTAGGTGTTTCAGTACCCCTACATTATATACAATACCCTCAAAAATTGTTCCACCCAGAATAGATAAGAGATCTATTTGAAGTTTCAATGATTTCATGTGCCAGATTGTATCTTGAAAAGATGTATTTTTCTGGATAATGGTCATGACGAGCCACATGATAGATAAATTAGAAAAAGATAGCCATTTGTAGATCTTTCATTTCATTTCATTGACACATCCAAGACAAATCGATGAAATGAAATGAAATATCTACAAATGGCTATCTTTTTCTAATTTATCTATCATGTGGCTCGTTGTGACTATTATCCTCAAATTCATAATAAAGCTGCGTTTTCCATCTGATGTCTCAATTTATTTTTCTATCCAAAAAGGGTGTTTTGCAAAGATTTACAGGGCATGATCAAGAAGTGTTGTAGACTCCAGCTTTCTCTCTCACTTTTCAACACCTGGCATTATCACTGCAGGGCCCAGCCCCCTTCGTCTTTCCCTGCATTTGCCCGTCTGCTCAGCCACAGAAATGATCCTGGCTATGCCACTACTTAGAACATATAATCATCATCTGTTATGAAGGTTACATTAGTTTTTCAATGTTTTGCCCTATCGATTCTGCACTTGTGGTTTGGAGAAACACCTTGTACTGTTCTGAAGCAAGCACCTTTCAGACCTTTCTTGCTATTATCTGTGAGGGATGTGGAGGTACAAGTGAGTGAGGATTTGATGACAAAGTAATGGAATAGTTTGTCTAATGGGTTTCTATCTAAATATCTTGCCTTGTTTTATTAGAGTCTATGAGTGGGTGGCCAAGTGGTTAGAGCACTTGACTACTGCACAGAAAATCAGTGGTTTCAAGTGGAACTTGGGACCACAATTTGGATGCTCACACACTCTCCATCCATAAACAAATGGGTGTCTCATTGTTAAGACATTAGGGAAATAAAGGGGGTGAAGACAGGGACTGCCCACCCTGCCTCACTATTTTGATAGCCCAGGGCCAGAATCCTGTATAGCAGGCATTCCCCAGTATATGGCATGGTATATAGAACTATGCTTTAACTTTTACATTACTGTGCAGTTATGGTAGAGAAAGCTACTTTATGTTTTTTACACAAAGAGTACAACTGAACATGAATCCTTTAGACAGTTTTGATGAGAATCTGTTTATGGTAGTTAAAAGATCAGAAAATGTTAATGAAAGTAGTTAAGTTTTGTTATATGTGATTGTACTATCACCAGGGCTCATTAATGTCTGTGAGCATGTGAGCACTACTTGCAGACACAAAATGACACATTCCAAATTTCTGCAGGCACTATTGACTTTATATCCAAGCTATGTAACATACTGTTTTGCTTTGTAGTCATATTTTGTGCTCAGATATGTGCTCAAAAGCACAAAACAATAGTATTGTGAGCTTACTATCATGTAATTGAATTTTTCTCCATGAGCATCTGGGGGTGTGATTTAGTGAAGGAATAAAGTTATCTCTAAATCAAAGAAACTACAGTCATGGTATCTTATATCTAATTTTGATTCTGTTGGCAAGTTTACACCAGTAAGTTGAAAATAGCATTGAATATCTATTTACAAAGAAAATAAGGAGGCTGAACTGCTTACATAGAGCCAGTAAAAAAATAGTGATTCTTATCAATAATAAGTTAAATAGTATCATATATTTGCAAACTAACATCAGCATTCAAACAGGAACTTCAACTCTTCTACACAACAGCTTGGATGAATCTTTTATTTATCAGCATACATTTCACCAAAGCTTTGCACATACTTAAACAAAAGACAGAAGGTCAATTAAAGTTTGTCTTTTGAAGGAAGAGAAAATCTAGCACCACTGGCATTATTACATTCCTAATGATTGGTTGATTAATTTAATCAGGGTGTCTGCCAAATCAGGAAAATCAGGGAAGTGTGTGTTGGCTTAGAAATATCAGGAAAAATCAGGGAATTTGACTAACTCTGGAGAATATCAGGGACATATCAGGGAACTTGTCTGGCTTTGCATCTCTGATTAATAAATTGATTTCCTAATATGGCAAAAAGCTAGCAAGAAAAAATTCTGCAAATAATGAACCAATTAACTCATTCAGATATGAATTCTAATTGCTGCGTTCAGAAAGAGTGCAATTTAAATTTGTTTCAAAGCATGTAAATCATCTGATGTAAAGGATTCTCAGAAATTTGTTCTCATATTTGCAGTCTTTCCTTCTACTTCTTATCAATGCATTCTAATGAATGCCTAGGAACTGTAAAAGCCTCTCAACTTTCAACATTTAACTTTGAAATTATACCATTGTTGCAAATTCAGGGCCTATGTAGACAAAATATGGACTTAGATTGGAATGCCTAGAAAGGCAAAGTCACAAGGCATTGACAATGGTTTCAGGTAATCAATCCTTTCCAAAACTGTGTAATTATATTTTGCACTATTATAAGATGTTGGTTTTCTTTTCTATGATGAAATTATAGCTCACTTGTATGCTCAAGTATGCCAAGTCTTGCATTCATAATAAGTATAGTGTGTGGCATTTGCTCAGGATCTATTTTGAATCAGGGAACACAGGGCGGAAATCAGGGAAAAGTCAGGGAAATATCAGAGAAAATGACCTTCCAGATTTGGCAGACACCCTGGTAATTTGTTACCAATTAACAGCTTTGCTCCTTTAGGTATCATTTACTATAGCTGGCAGCATATTTTCAATATTTTAGATTGCATATATACAGTTTATCAAGTAGAAGAGCAAGCACAGCTTTCTTTGCTCTCCCATAGAAGCTGCATTAGTGCAGAACTTTGTTGCTTACCTTGAGATCTGGCAAACATTGACCAAAAGCTTCCAAGAGTAGATTTTCTTGCTCCACAGATTTGCTATAATCCTCAAAAGATAGTCTTCCATCCTTGTCCACATCCTACAGGAGTTGAGATGTATACATAACAGACTTGAATACTTAAGCTATATCTGTAGCTCCTTTGCTTGGGCGGGAAGAGTAAACTGTGAACTTACAATCCCTATTTGTAACATCAACATTAATTGTTAGTATTTTAGTAGGCTGACTTTACTTTGTGGTAAAGTACAGAATTGTGCTAAAATATAGTAGTTTTTGGCTGGGTTAAATACATATACTCTGTAATAAAATAATATCTTCTGGATGTATCTGAAGTGGGTCAAAGTGCAACTTCTTTCCATATTGCTGCTGGTAGTTAATGTCAGTTTAGCGGTGCAGAACAGAAGTATTGTCCATATGGGAATTCTGATTGTAATGGAGTTGACTCCTGAAGACAGTAATATTAATCTGTTTTCAAATTTAGATCAGAATCATTTCTAGGCTTGTTTGTAGCTTGACAGATGATTTGCAGGAGGATTAGGATTCTCTTTGTCCACATTTTGAGATTCTCCCAATGTCAATTATACAGTAAGCCTCTGCTATTTGTTCCATTTTATGGAAGACAAATTGGTGATATACTTCTATGTATTGATTAATATTGGTTAATATTGTTCTTCTGTTGTGATATAATTAAGCCAATAGTGTTTATGATGGTCATTTTCTCACACAAACATAAAGCTGAGGCATTTGATGAAATAGGTGCAATCAATGTCCAATTTGGATCTACTATTACATGTCATACAGGTCTGGTCAATATCTCTATAGTCTTTATCATAGAAAGTATGTCTCCTTTCTATTGCTGTTGTTTCATGATCTCATATTTGCCATTAGATTAACTTTCTTACCATTAGTTTCAGTATTGTTTCAACTAAATCCCTGACACCTTCATCAGGATCTTCTTCTGTTGGTTGCTAAAAGGTAGAAGTATATCATAGATGACCTGTTGCTACAGTTGCATTTCAAAATTCATAACAGTTACTGGCTTTCTCCCAGTAAACCAGCAAGTTCTTTCAATTGTCAAAAATTACAGTAACTAGTGAAAACCTAGATAGTGTGCACTATGCTTACTTAAGTAGCTCACTAGATGACTCACTTACTCAATCAATAACTCACTAAGGCCACCATAACTTTCTCTTTCCAATGAGTGTTACCTGGTACCTTCCAAAGCATTTTGCCTCTGCTTCTTTCAGTATTTCTTCGTGTCAAACTTTTCCCATTCTACTATACCCGTATGTTAGATAGAGGCTTGAAGACAATTCTTCACAGGATGCTAACATGTGATCAATGGTTTCTTCACTTTTTCTACATAATCTACATTCACCCACCCACTCACTCACCCAGTCACTCACTCACCACTCACTCACTACATAACTTGTAGGCTCAATTGCTCATCAATCTCTCTCAAAGTTTGAAGTCAGTACCTTTGTCAGGCATGTTTTTAGCATGTGGAACATCTCTTCCCTGTGTATATATCCATCTCCATTTAAATCATACACCTCAAAGCAATCTGTTGACAAATAAGTTTATGAAAAAATAAGTAATCATTCACTTTGTTTGAATGGCCTTTTCAACAATCATCCATATAGCAGATAATCAAAGACTTAAGTACCAATCAAAGGGACTTTTTGAAATAGTTTATTGGCTTTATGCACATAACAGATTCATAATATACTCACAAGGGTTGGAATAAATGGTAGCGTGTAAGCCTAGAAGCAACAAAATTCTATGGGGCCATTCAAAAAGTATGTATGCTAAATATTAATTGATTTTGACCTGCTCCCCCTTGTACACTTTTGTATATTTTGGAGGTACCTCCTTCCTCCAAGCATACATTTAAGTCTTAACCCCCCACCTAAATAATTTGAATCTATTGTTTTTCTCACTACTTTCGCAGTCTGCAAAATTTGATGCATTAGGCCTTCCCCAGAAAGGTGTTCAATTGAGTGCGAGTGCCTATAGCACACAAAAAAGTATGCATGGAGCATGATAAGCAGAGCACCCAACTTCCTGAAGTTAAAGGTATGCATTTGTAGAAGGCTTGTGAAACAGAGCACTTAGGTTGTTCAAGCAGCTCATTTATTACAGCACCTTTGTTTTGCTCAGGGCAAATCCTGCACATGATACAAACACATTCTGGGGATTCTTTGTTTATAACCAAAAAATCTAAAATCCAAACTGAAGGTTTTCATGCTTATGAGGATCTTACATATACAATTTTAAAAAAAATGTTTTATGTATTGAGGATGCTTTACAATTTATAAGCATTTGAAAATTATGTTCTGCGAAGAGGCTCCTGTCCCCTGTTATGTTTACTTATGCTTATTTGGGTATGCGTTCCCCCTTCAGAATGTACATTCTGTTTGAATAGCTCCTATGGAAACAGCAATAGGAATCAGCAATGTGAATTTTCATTGGAAAAGTGCATGACAATATATTATCTTTTTTAATAGATTCATTTTCATATTGAAGGGAAATGTGTAAGAAGTAATGTGAAGTTGAAAAAAAATTAAAAGTAATGACTGGAATGGGAGTTTGTTAGGAGTTCAGACCTTAATGCTGTGGCTCAGTAATAGCAACAATAACTGCAGGGTAGAATTACCTACATTTCATTTTTTCCATCAATGTCCCTCTGAGAAATATGGAAAGACCATATATCCATTCCTTCATGCTAATAGCACTGTCATTATCTGTATCAAATGCTTTAAACACTATAAAACGATTTCATTTCATTAATCAGGATTGTTATACATGGTTAAATGACTTAGTCAAATGAAGCTGTTGCTCACTATGTGGTGAGGTAGCTCAGTTGTACTTTGTTTTTGTTAAGTAAAACTTTCATATAATGTACAAGCAGTTTCAGTTTATGATAATGTCGTCAATTTATGTTACAGACATTAGAAACTTATATTACTAGAACTGGGGAATTTTTTCTGTGACCAATAGGAATGGATGGGTTCTCAGGCTCAAAACTGCCCTTCAAAACACTATAATGAGTGAAACCACTATAATGTATCATGAGAGTTGTGTTAGGTAAATATTTGTTCATAGTGATGTATGTGCCACAGATATTATAACTACTGTAGGGGCTTCTTCATCCAGTTGAAAAGCAACATAGGGCAGCTCCCAGAACAGTATTCCTCCTAGCATGAGGAAATATTCTGTTTCCCCAAGCTGTTACTTTGAATTTATACTGTCTTGTTTTTCAGTTCTGTTGCTTTTGAAGGTCGCATATAGAGATGGCATGGTCTTACTGTTGGTCATTTACACCATCATAAAAAGCGTCAAAAACCATTTACAATCATACACTTAATTGTAGTACAAGTACAGCAGTTGCAAATTACCCCTATCCATTAGGATATCATCTGTCATTTGAAATGTGTTGTGTAGAACGGTTCTGAATTTCGTTCTATCCATCTTGCTTTTTTGTTGTGGAACCAGCTCTCGAAACATGTCAAGTAGCCTCTCAACCTCCGCTCTTGAGACTGGGAAGAAACATGATAATACGTGAAATAGATTTCATATGATCTCTGTATCTCTAGAAATACTTTGCAGTAAACTAATCAAGAAAAATATCAATTTTATGTATTTCTGGGGCCTATATTGGTAACACTTGACACTTCACTGAAATCAAAACCCTTGCAGAATCTCCATACCTTCTATACCCTCATAGACGGAGACCTATTCGGGGTATAGATGTAGATGCAGGTATCCAGTTTTAACTTTGGTTTGCGGCTTTTTAGAATCGTCCATTTTAGATGTGTTGGTAAAGCAGTCGAGGAAACATAATCAACTCCATATTATATAGGCGAGTTTTGATGGCCAAACAAAATAGTAATGTAATTTTTGCAAATACTTTCCGTTCTTTATAATAGTTAATATAGCGAAATCTGTGGAGCACTTCATTTGAGTTATCATTTATTCTTGGCATGATACATCTGTTGGAAAAGGACTGAGAATTTTGGCGTGCAATTTTTGCCAGTAGGCCTATTCTCGGGGGATAAGGAGTGGTTTTTAGGTATCATAATTATAAATGCAAAACGGAAGCATTCATATATAAACATACTTTTAAAAATGCTATTTTAAGAGCTTTAAAGACTTACAATGAGTTCCTTTGAAAATTTGCTCCGCTAATTTAGCTTGATTTTTCTTTGCGATTAGAGCAGCCATTTTGAAAGCTGGGTCTCCAATCGGAATTTACATAGCAACAGTTGTTATAGGACCCACTCATGAATGAGGCTCCAACATAATGCTTCTTTGAAAATTAAAATACAGTATTGTTTCCAACAAGCGTGGCAACGAAGCATGAATAATTTTAGTGCCTGTATTTACCTGTGCATCAGATGCATTTTCATCCCGGAAAAAGCAAGAAATATTCCTTTAATATAGTGCCCACGAGAATAATGTGCAACTCTGAATGGCTCATATAAGTACACTACCGTTCATAAAGTGTTGGGACAATTCGAAGTTTCGAAGGACGTTTATGTTAAAAGCTTTGAAAAACATGCATTTGATCCTCTCCTATCAAATAAGACAACCGACCATTACCATGACATTTTATATCTTAAAAAGTATAAGGCGAAAGATGAAGTGCTTCATAAACTCGTTAGCATTTTGTACAATGTTTGGAATGCACTAGTCGAAGATAAGACTATGCATATCACAGTAACTTTTCGTTGCCACACAAAAACAAGGTCGACGCGATCATTCTTTTATCGAATGGGTAGTGTACATGGATACAAATTACGAATGCTAAATGCGTTTTAAGAAACTTGGTTGTTGCGATGATACACAAAATATTAGCCTGTTATTAATACACTACCGTTCAAAAAGTGTTGGGACGATTCGATAAAAGAATGATCGCGTCGACTTTGCTTCTACTGTATGTGGCAACGTTAAGTTATTGTGATTAATTTTTGTTATCAATGAAGATTTTTTCTTATGCGGCTTTATAAGCTATATTTTTTAATGATTTGTCTTGCTGTGTTTTTTGCTAATGTTTCAAAAGTTAGCCGTTTTTTGCACGCCAACACAATGTTTTGTAAAGGTTCAAACCTACTAGATCGCGGCACTCCCAATAAAGACTTTTCATGTCTTGGTATCTTGATTTTCTTTGGTCTACCAACCCTTGGCAGATTTTTTACGGTTCTAAATTTAAAGAACTTTTGCATACAGCGAAAGCTGCATTCTTTGAGCAGCCCATAATTGTTGCAATTTCTTGATAGCTTACCTAATAGCTTATTGCCATTAGTTTTGTAAAAAACAATTTCCAGACGCTTCTCGTATGATATTTCATGACGTTTGATAAATGCCATGTTCATATTTTTGGCCTAGAAACATTTTTCGGTTAATCTTTTTCGAATACTGTAGCGCAACTGAAAAGCTTTGAAACATAGACAATGTCTTTTTTAAAAATTTCATGGTAATAATCGGTTGTCCTATTTGATAAGAGCGGATCAAGTGCATGTTTTTTAAAGCTTTCAACTTAAACGTCTTTCGAAACTTAGAATCGTCCTAACACTTTTTGAATGGTAGTGTTTAGAATGGGAGTACACTGGGAGACAGACCACGTAGTTGTGTAGGCGTCTATTTACTTACAATGTTACATAGGAGGTTGCTTTCATTCACATAATGACTAACATAATATAAATAACATAATGACAGAGTTCAGATTGTATATTGAAAACGAATGGTGATGGACATGCTTAGAGACTTGCTGTATGTAGGGTTGCCCGCTGATACTAACAGGTAACTTTTGCGTTAGAGTTTTCTTATGTTTTTCGAAGAGTTTTTTTCGGAAAGTCATATCTGAACTGGACAAAACATCGGGTTTCTCAAATTTTGTGATTTTCTTTTTTAATACGCATTGGTTCACCGAGGTCGTCTTGTTTTAAAATATTGTGGGAAATATTACATAGAACTCAAACGTTTTCAGATTCAACGAAATAATACAGTTTGATTGATTAATGCTTCAATCGGTAAGAGACCAGTACTTTCATACTTCTATACCTCCGTATTCATACCTTCATATCAGTACTTTCATATTTCCAGTTTCCTCATACTTTGTCAAAGAGCTTAATGCCTTATCTTCTTTCAACTGAAAGCGTATTTGATTAGTGATTACCATTTATACGTGTTTTTATAAGAAACTTGGCTCAAGGCCTAGTACTAGAAGTTTCTCACTGTCTGGCCACATTTTAGTTCTAAAAGTTTCTTAAAAGTTTCTTAATTTACTGAACAAAGTAGTAGTGCAAGGGAAAACAAACCGTAAAAACATTGTCTTTTGTAGTGCCCATAAGGCTTTTTGGCTTTTAAGCACATAAAAAGATACCGCAGTGGACACTTCTGAATCCGTGGAGGAAAACGTATTTCCGAAACTGTGAAGATCACATGGAAAGTTCTAAAGTTTCTTAACTTTTTCCTAGTACTTCTAAAAGTTTCTTATAAATCGATTTTTTATAAATAGAACGTATAATCTATGATACAGCTCTTAATAAACAAAATTGATCAATGTTTCATTGGCTTGATTTGATATTATGGTCCTTATACGGAGTAAAAACATTCTGTGCACACTGTTTTCCAAAGTTGTATGCTCTTTAAGGTTGCTGTAAGGTGCTCCTTAGTTATGGAAGTTTTCAGAAAGTTTGCTGTTTTGCTCATTTTCATAAGATGAAGTTTAAAATATCTACAATTATCCTTTATAGGTTGTTTTCCTAAAAAGATTCCTAACGGAAGTGTAGGTAGAACACTTCATTCGGAGAGGTGCAAGGAATGGAGATCTTTCAACATAACGCAAAATAGTTTCTCCCTGCTTAATGTTTTTGCACATAGCATAAAGACATATGACCTAAACTCAGATAAAACTCTTTTGATTTGCTAAAACAAGTGTCATACATCACACTATAGAGACAATTCTCAAGTTTTTGTACTTCAAACTAGGCACTTAAATCTCAAGAATAAAGTTAAGTTACACTTCCCTATCAATGAGATTCTAGCATGATTTATAATTGAGTCGATCCTGGAACATTGCTCTCCTCACGTATATTTGTACTCGATTCTAACAGCTATGCTCTATTTGATCACGAAACGATGATATTAAAAGGTTAGCATTATTCGAAACAACAGATTTTCTCGATAGTTTTTGGATATCATTGGTAGCAGCAAATGAAATGATGAGCTGCACTGCAATTTGAATAAGTTGTATCTTTGTATTTAAGATTTTCTGACTTCTATTTGTGAATTAGGATTGAATTCTCAAATTTTACCAGTCGCTTAATAGCTACAAGTTCTTCATTTTACAGTATTTCCCTTTAAAGGCACTGCTCAATCGTGATTTTACCTTTCGGCGCTTCGATTTCGTTGCCCTTCAATGATATACATTTATTTTTTCCTTCTACCGTATGCTTGCCAACATGATTTGTTTCAAATTTGGTTATCTTCTAATGTGAAACTACATAGTCATCTGTAAAAATTTTTTAGGGACCATGCATTTTTCGTAGTCATATTTTGACTTGCACGATTTTTTAAATAAGAAACTGGGTTTTGTATGAAGCCTAGTAGCAGACACCCTGAAATTTGAGAAACTTTTAGAACAAAAGGAAAGAGTTAAGAAATTTTATTTCGAAACCCCTTTTTTCCTCCACGGATTTAACAAGTTTCCACTACAATATGTTTTATTTGCTAACCCTTAAGAGCACGTGTTATATGATATCGAAGTTGGATCGGCACCCTTCCAGTTAATAGAAACTAGACTAAGTTTTAGTTTTAGTGAGTAGAAACCAAATCAATTGCTTCATGCTCACTCTCCTGTTGTTTTTGTGCTTATTGGCCCGCTCTGTGATAATTTCAAATTGATTTCCGATGATAGCTCATAGTTAGCAATGAAAAGAACTCGTAAAGAATATCATAACAATGATTATAAAGCTAATTCGGAGAAATTCGGAGAAATTCGTATAGCCATGTCGACTAGAGGGAACCCTCCGCTCGTCCTCGTCGTAAAGCATCCGTAATGTCGAACATCGGCTATACCCCCTCCCCCTACAGGACGGCGTCCAATGTGCACGACCTCTAACATTCGCTCTTCATATTTCATTTGAAAACCAAAATCTAACTGATGGACTTACACTCTTTTTCATATCAACCAGTAAAATTGAGGTTCAGGCTGGCTGTTGCTAATTTTTCCAAAATTTTGAGGCTGAATTGTTCTTAATCTGTTCTTATATCACTGGATTGTAGACAATTTAGACATTAAGCAATATAGAAGGTAACATTGGGTGTTTCTGAAACAAGTATTATTTTTAATAACATTGGCAGAAGACGAAAGATATACGTTCTTACAGATATATAAATCTTACCAAAAGTCTTGATACACTTACCGCTTTTTACAGACTGATGGTAAGTGCGTTTCAGGGACTTTGGCGAACGTTTTAGAGCTTAGAAAGTTTTATATCTGTTTCAAATCATTTTACGACAATGCTTCAGCTTCAGCTTGTTCTTACCACACCAAGCGTAAGTAGACAAGATCAGATCATTTACGTGGATCCATGCCATCAAAATCGTTTTACTTTGGTAAAAAGTCTTTTATTTCTGCACCACAGATAGCCGTGGTGCTGGTAGACAAGATTAGAAACAGAAGAACAGTTAGAGGGCCTTCATATAGGAAATTTCAGACCGGTTTTAAACTCACGTCGGCCTGAGTTCAGTTCGGGTGGGCTGATTTCCCTTCCATTCACATGGGTATTTCAGACCGTCTTGAATTCACATTAAGCAGCAGTAAAAACACTTCTGTGCTTTCATAATTGTTTTGCTTACTAATTCCATCACAGGATGCAGTTTAACTCTGATTTTGCGTGTTCAGCTCATCCCTGTTTACAAAAATCGCATTTCCATGACATTTTCACGCCGAGTTGAAATTTCAAACCGGTTTGGAAAGTCAAATTCACCTTACTCATGAGTGAGGAGCACTCAGAGGGATTTGACAACACACCGAACTGAACTCAAGCCAGCATGTGCTTCAACCTGGTCTGAAATTTCCCATGTGAAGGTCCTTTCAGCCGTTGCATCAGGACTGTACGAAAAGCATAACATTATCCTCGCGTATACTGTGTAGATGGTAGATGGTGTAGTTATCTATTTATCAAACGCATAAAGCAGAATTTACTTGACGCGTAGGCGCAGATAGGAAACGAAATTAGGCATGTTTTGTCATCATGCTTGTGGGATGTGCATTGTGTATGTAGAACTTCAGTTTACAAGGAACGTTACATGGAAATGTAATACACTTAGAGCTTTCTTTAGATTTGTACAAAACAGTTTGAATCTACGCAATTCGTGTGGAATTGCAGGCTTAAACATCTTGCTTAACAGGAGAGTTTTTGGTAACCTTCTGCCTCCTTTCTATCTGTGCCAGTTTTTCCTTAAAGCTAACATCAAACGGAGTCATTGCTAATATATTGTGGGTTTTCCATGACTTGGCATTTTTTCTTCTATGGATCAAGCTCTGTAGAAAGACGTAACCAGATCAAGATGAAGTGCATCAAGCAAATTAGTCATTAATATAATAAGTATATTATTGGGCTGCAGTTACAAAAACGTAAATACTAGTTTACATGTAGTCTACTAATAACTTCTTTCTTGCTAGCACAATCTGATTACTGGGGTGCAGCGGGAGATAAGTTTTTGGGGAGGGCTAAACGTAAACTTTCCTGGATAATTTTTCGTAAATTCCCATTTGCTATAAATGGTAACTCAGCACAAAAAGTTCCGTCAAAGTAGGAAGTCTCAGATTTCCAACAGATTTTGTGCTAGGGGACTGTAGTCTCCCTGTCCCCTTCCCAATTGGGTATCAGACATCCAATAGCGACACCATTAGCCACTGCGCAACTGTCTCAATATCGTAAGTACACATAAATGGAAGTAGGCAGGAAAGTCAGGAATTTATTTTTTCCGACACAAGTGCCAGGGTGTAGTAGGGTGCTGCAGCATTTCAGAGCTGTAGTTTCTATTGGTTGCAATGTATTGGAAAAAAAACAATTCTTACAACACTATGCAACAGTTTGTGACAATCTGCAACTCAGTATAAACGACATAGCTATTAACAGGTTTGTCGAGACTCTTCGTTTCGAGTCATGACTCTACGTCAGTGGCCGAAGCCATGATAATTGCTCTCATCTTTGATAGAGATATGGAACTGTTCACAATGCCTGTAATAGTTAATTGTATATATACAATAAAACAAGATCTATGTAATATTGATCTACTTTGTTTGTAAGATATATGTGGCATTGTTAATATAAGGCTTGTGTTTGCATACAAAGAAATATAAACGCTACATTATTCTCATTTCATTTCAGTCATTAAAATTTGGTTGTTCCTACAGCCAGATACTTGATTTGTGATGGACCGTAAAAATCTGATCAACAGTTTGGACTTGGTTACGAATTGTCACTTTCAATGCAATAGATATTAGGATTTGTTTTCTTTAGTAATACTTTGTTATCAACTGGGTATCTTACACTTGATGGCAGCATCATTAGCTTTGGTAAGAAGGGAAACTAAAGCCTGGCTCATACTTGTTGTAGTTCACGTAAAAGTCTGGGATGTCAGAAACGTGATTTTTTTTAACTAGAACTCATTTCTGTTTGACGGGAAGCCGGCAACGTAGGGGATAGCTTATGCGACATGCTCATACTTGTCGTGAAACACTTAAGAAGCAGGACAGTTCCCGACTTCATTGATTCTTACGTCGAGTGCGAAACGAGCCAGACTTATAGTAATAATGAGAAGAGACAGTAGTGAGTGGAAATTGCCATTTATGTTACGTACCCTCTCTGCCAGCTATTTGTGTACCACATCCTCTGACTTTTTGGGTAGAAAAATAGATAGGTGCTTTAGAAATATTACATCACTTCTGCGATAGTTTTCAAAAATTCTAATATCATAATTGTTGATATTTCTTCTTTATAAAGCATAGGATAATCTGATTCGGGTATATGAATCGTGAATGGAGTTGATTCTATCTTTTCACATCTAGTAATATTGCGAACGCCGTATAAATGACATTTTAACCTATATTCACTTCATTTATGGTCCTCTTTTGTCACAAGAAGCTCCCATCCAGTTCGAAGTATGTACTTTCATAGTTTTCCTCCAATAATATCAAATATAATCTTAAGTTCTTGGTATTAATGTACCATTCATGTCTCATTCTTAATTTCAATTTCTGCGACTATATCAGCTTTCAAGTCTTTTAGGACCTGCAATAGTTCCTGCCTTGTATTACTTGCAACCCTTCGTCTTAGTAGTTCTTTCCACTCAGCTTTTGTTATGACATCGCCATATTTATCTGAAAGAAAGCATGGTAGAAAAGTGATTGTAAAGTATTGGTGTGCCAGAGTAGCAGTTCGAAACTGTATGGAATAAAAACGGAGATATGTTTATGAATGCTCACAGAATTTACACAATTAAAATTCTAGTTGTATAGCATAAACTCATTTTTGCGCAAAGCGAAACCTAAGGGACCAGTCATTAATTCTTCCAGGGGAGGGGGTGGAAGACATCTGGGAGGGGGGGACCAAAATCCAGCACACTCAGAGGGAGGGGTTGAAAAATAAAGAGCATTTCACGAGAAGGACTATGGAGTTTGTTCTGAGATCCTGGAGTGGGGATCAAAATATTTACATAAATCTGAGAGGGGGACGAAAATTCCATTAAATATATGAGAATGTCTTCCACCCCCTCCCCACAAGTAATTAATGACCCGTCCCTAAAGGAAGGAAACGTTTTGAGACCGCTACTGGATTTATAGGCGGAACCTAAAGGAAAACGTTCCAGGACCATCCATTTCCTGAATTAACGCCCTTTGGATGTAATATACTCCCATAGCCTTGTTCTTTTTATAAGATAGTTTGTGACTGCAGTAGGAACTAATTCCTACTCCCTTAACTTTCATTCTCAAGACTACTATGTGAATGCCCAAGAGCGCTGTTTTTAGGCCTTTGTTTTCTAGAACGGCCATGTCCCATAAATCCACAAAATGCAAATACGGGGATAACATGAACCTGGAAGAAAGCTAAAGGTGCTTCAGGGTCTAAGAGCTGTTCAAATCCTCATAAGTAGTGCTATTTTTTCTCATTTATGTTGCTGCTTTTTTAATGATACTTGGGTCCAATCCACTTCTATTGACTTTATTATATACGGACTTCTCTCAATCGCTGGATGTGTTACATTGCTCTCCTCCTTATGATATTTAAAGCAAATTATGTACCTGTAAGTTTTCAAGGACTGTGGTAACGCATTCTGGATTTATAATTTTTGGCCTGGTACCCTTAGCATACCTTGTATTAAAGCTCAGGTCTAGAATATTTCTGCTTCTCGTTTGATCGTCTTGAATACTGCTTGATAGCCATAGCACTATTTGCATTTATGTTAATAGTTTGAGAATGCCCCTGCAGCTATCTCTAAATGTAACTAAGCAACGATTCTTGAGTCTAGGATTCATGCAAATCTTCCTAATGATGCATGATTTCAAGGAAACGTGGGAAGAATACAGCAAAACATGTTTATTTGAGTGGAGTTTTTCTTCTTAACAATTATGCCCTTGATCCTTGTTAGCGGGTATTCAATTCTTTTCAAATAGGATTTAAATTTAATCCTCATAGCTCTAATTTTCAATGGCAGGACGAGATAAAAACAAACAGTTCGGGTAATTTCATTGAAACAGTACACGTCATTCAAAATTGCTTTCATCCTAATGAGACAGTGAGCACCTCATTGATAGGAAGCTTGCCCATTCAAATACCTACTGTCATTTGGTCAATATCCATTATGTCTGTTTCTCTATCTTAATATTGTGCTCACTATTGATGACACCATGTAAATGTAGAGCTGTCAATGGTGAGCGCAGGTTCTACACATTACCAGCTGTAGTTTTTGCATCGGCGTTCTCTTTTGTGTTACAGTGCAATTCTATATCTGCTTTTTTCGATTATTTTGTAAGATAGGAAGAGGGGTAGGACCTATTTGAAGGAAAGTCTATCTGATGGTTATAGCAGAAGTACGTATTGATACTTAAGTTAGCTGAGAAACAGTATGGAGGTTACTCTATAGTTCTTCCTCTACACTAGGTTTAAAGCTGTCAGTATATGACCAGCATCTGGTGCTTACATGTTATTGAGCTTGCAGTATCTGTTTGATGCATGCAAGTTATTGTGGTCTAATCTCTAATCACTTTAGTCGTTGGCTATTTCTATTTCTAAGATAGTATGCTTGTGTTACGAAAAGTTCTGCACAATTTAATCTATCTGCAGTTTAGGTCGAAGATTCTGAAAAGCATTAAATTAAGTAAAGCCATTCAGAAATTTGCCAAGAGGACAGGGCCTTCTAACCTAGACCAGGTGTGGAAATGCTTTTGGGTTTAGTTCAACAAAGTCAAACTTTGTATCTAATTGAACGCAATCAAAATACTTCATCGTGTTCAGAGTTTGGAAGAAGCTAAACAAGGTTAACTATCCTAATAAACTAATGTTGATTTGGTGGCCACGGAAGTCGAGCATAGCTAATTTACAGGTACTAGTCAAAACGGTACCAGATTGTCAATTGAACTGAAGTGTTTCTCTTCACGTTAAATTCTCTGTGCTCACTTCACGTTATTCCAGGACTAGCTCTGAAATAATTTGAGCATGGATATCTTGTGCCAGAACAATCTAGGATCGCAGATCTTTTCCTCTAATTTGATTTGATGTCTTGTTCGTATTGAGGAGAGAATGCATTTTGTCAATGAAGATGTAAAAGATGCCAGAAGATTGAAGTGATGTGCTGGGTGAGTTGCTAGGTTGTGTACATTACCCCCATTAGTAGTAACGCTATTTGGAAATCGAGCCATATCATCAAATGGCAAAGCACTGCAGCGAACATTGATTGTGTAGAATGGAAGCTCAAATTGAATCAGACTATATTAGTAAATTTAGTGCTCACCTGAAAGTGGAGAGTCAGCTCTCTTCATGATTTGAAATCGTACTGAGTTGCATTTGCTCCATCTTTTTTTCTTGCATGGTCCATTTAGGAAACTGAAGCCTTCATCTACTAGCACTACCGCAATAATAGCAGCCACGAGGAAGATATACTTAAACGATGCTTGCATATTTCAGCAAATTATTTTACTAATTAGAAGTCACAAATAAACGAGCTCGTTTTTTCTGTTCTGATGCTGTCTGCAGTCTCATACTGTTTGCAGACCACTTGATAACTGACTGTCCTTTATAGTTAAACTACCATAGATTTGTGAAGCTAATAAAAGAGCGTCCTCGAGCTCATGCTGAGGATGAGAAAAGCACGTGGTTTCATTGCAGTTGCCATGATGTTTACCATTAATGCCCTACAATTCCAGTGAATAGAATTTCCTTCTCAAATCTATGTAAATCATGTTCAGTTCTCTAGGCCCCATTCCTGCTTTTATATTCGGTACCGTAATGAGATGGGCGGGTGCTGTATTCTTTGTCGGGACATAGATAGCCTCAGCTGCTCTTTAGGATATTTCCTAATCAAAGCATAGGAGGGAGAAATATTTAAGTTCAATTAAGTTTCACATCGCCGTTCACCCTGGCACGCTTCACATATTTACACCATCTCGTAATTTTTGTTATCAATAAATATCAACCTAGTTACCTTATTTTGTTTCTATACTTTACACCCACGCAGCGTAAGAATATGACGTTTTCACATGACAGTAGCATAATGCCAGATCTGATACTTTTCTATGTTACACATCAGCAGAATGTGATAATGGGTTATTCCGTTGTTTTTGTTATATATTCTCGAATTAATTGTCTTCTTCTGGTGAATTATACACTTACATAATATCGTTGGCTGTTCGATTGTTCTTAGTTACAAGTTTCAAAATTTTGTTTTTTCAAGCTATATACATAGAAAATCTGATTATGGGATATTCCGTTTGTTTTTGTTATACATTCTCAACTTGATTTTCTTCTTCTATAAAGTTACACGCCTAGATAATATAATAAGAGAGTGGTAGATTGTTTTCAGTTATAAATTTCTAAATTTGATACTTTTTCATGCTGTACACTCGAATATAATACTATAATGGAGCATTCCGTTGTTTTGTTATATAATTTCAAATTGATTTTGCTCTTCTATTACCGTATACACCTACACTGTATGCTGAAGGACGTTGTACCTTATTATATATTTCCACATTGAACACATTTTTGTTGCTCACCCGCACACAATACTATTGATAGAACATTCCGTTGTTTGTTATATATTTTCAAATTGATTGTGTTCTTCTATTATCGTATACGCCCACGTCGCACGATGAAGAGGCATTCTTTTATTTTTGTTATATGTTTCCGACACCAACACAATATGTTAATAGACAGTTGCAGTGTTTTTCTGTTAGCTTTTGGCATATAACAATTCAGAGGCTGCTTGGATGGAATGTATCTTGAACCGCAGAGGAAAAATGGTGTTCTAAGGTTGCAAGTCCTTTTCTGCTCGTAGATTTCTCTCTGTTCACAGTAGCGGATTTTTGCAAGTGTTTACGGAGGGATGTGTGGTAAATTTGCCGACTTTTGTAAAATGGATGCTTACTATCCGTAATTAAGTTCCCAAAAACGTCCTGCTATATGCCAGAATACCAGCTAGTCTACCAAATGGGGCGCAAATGCCCCCTTGGCTCCCAATAAACCGCCAGTGTCTGTTCAGCTAGGAGGCCTAGTTTCATTCACAAGATTGATTATAATAGCGCATGAATAGTGCTGTGTCCTTGGTTTGTGTCGGTGTATGCTTGTTGGAGTGTGTTTGTTGGTGTGTGAGTGTGTGTGATGTGTGTGATATGTGTGTGTGTGTGTTTTATAGTGTATGCTATTGCGCGTGTGTGTGCTAGCATGCGCGTGCCTCTGTGTGTTTGATAAACATTATAACTTATTAAGATACATCCACAGTTTACTATATTGAATTGTTGGAGATGCTATGGTAGTTTTGTACCATAAACGTCTTGCTGCTATACCAAAGAGAGTGCCTGTGATGTAAAAAAGCATTAGAGCTGACAGTTATGTTTGCAATTTTCAATCAAAGCAACCTTAAGTCATGAAAGTTACAATGTAATACCACCCAGCAATTTAGACGAACTTAGATACCATATTCAAATACAAAAACTACGTTTTTTGTAGTATAGCCGGTCAATAGCGTCTTCTATCGAGTAACAATTACTCCATCTGAATCTCAATACTTGTAAAGTCTTTGATGAGTGTTTCAATTTCTAATGCTCGCAAACGAAGCATTCTGTACACTAGGACTTTACATTCCATTAGTAAGTGGTGCATTATGGAATGGATTGCGCTTAACTGATGGATTCGAATACAACAGTACTATGTTTTATACCAAGATGATCTACATAACCCATGTATGAGATTGAGGACCTACATCTATTGAAATTTTGTGTTAGTAGAGAAGCTATGTTCCTACATATGCCCTTGCAATGTATACCAAGGGGCGTACTCTCCAGTCCGGAATAGACGTCCCCCCCCGACTATTTATTTTTTTAAAAAATGCACACCAGGACATTCTTATTGCAGCCCCCCCCCGCTTATTACTTTTGAGCCAAGAGAAAATTTTCCCAGACCCAGAATTGTCCGGCGAAAGTAACTCGTTTTGAATGTTTGTTGCGCTGAAAAAATGCTAGCGTGAAATGCGTAATTGCTGCAAGAAGCACTGAAAACGCAGCCCGCAGTTGTGCAAATGATGATGACATTATGAACAACGATGATAGATACATTTTTAGCGTGCTAGAAATATGTAATAAACGTAATAAATTTTGTTTCAAAAAGTTAAAATTTTGGTGTTGGGTGTGTGAAATGTTGGTGTTCTCTCCACATCCATTTATAACTGCCCATCCCATAGACATTCACCTGGGAGCTTTTTCCACCCCCCCGCTTATTGCAACCCCCCCGCTTATTTACTTTGAGACTTTTTTCCAACCCCCCCCCCCCCGCTTATTGCCACCCCCCCCTTCTATTCCGGACTGGAGAGTACATGCCTAGAGAATATGCGCGAATGTTGTTCCTCATTTTTTAAATGGCTTTCAAAGAAAATCATGGACTTGTAAATCACTAGCTAGTGGGAAAAGTCATGTGTTTGTTGGTAAAATCTAGTTGTTGTTGGGAGTGGATAGTTTCTATAGTGAGCTATTCTTAATATCTATCTGTAGAGCTTGGCCTTCACACCCCGCTTAGATGGTACAAAATGTTCTCCTGTACGCATCATGGGCATTTGTCTCGGATTCTTGATCTTCCTCTCGTGTATTACTAATGTTATGTAGTATACTTTGAAATAATCAAGGAATAAATGCTGAGTTGTCGCATCGTCTTTAACAACAGTGGAAGCCAAGATTCGATTTTGATGTAGAAAGCGTAGCTTCATAGTAAACTTTAAGATCAAACGGTGATAAAGAACAGAGACGCCTCTTCGTCTCTAATGATGGCCAGAAATTCGGTAAAAGCCATTTGACATAATCTGTAGATTGAAAATATTGACAAAATCGGTAGATCTAGACTTGAGTGTTTCAACTCAATCGATAGTCATCATCAGTAAAGAAGTAAGAAAGCATTTATTGATTAACATATAATGAAAATGAATTGGAAAGAAGGGTGAAAATGAAGGAGTACCAAGTTAGACGTGTGAAAAGAATCAAGCTAAGTCGATATTTGGAAGAAAGCATTAATGGTAGACAACTAAAGATAGAAATAGACTATTAAACATTAGACAGCTAAAAAGAGAGGTCAAATGAATTGGCCAAGATTTGCTAGGGGTCTGCCTTTGCAGAAAGGGGAGTTCGGTACCTTAGGTAATATTCGGGACGGAATTCCTCTACTAATCCTCCTTGCATTTATTTAACTCAATACACGTCTCTCAAAGAAAGAAGTATTTATTGCTACTGCTGCTACTTCTTGAGATTACACCAATGTGTCTCTTTGTTTAGTTTCTTTTTGCACGATTTGCCAACAGTGGTGGAGAGCATGCTTATCAACACCTACAAAACATTCTTTGAAGGAAAGACCGTGCAAGGCTGGAGCGTGGGAAGGTTCATTGAACACTGTCGATACTGCGCTAGATTGGAATTCACTGCAGGAAAAAAATATCACTACGGAGTGGATTTGAAATGGATTCCTATGGTCATCAACGTCCATTGCCAGAAGAGCATCCGAATGGTTGCTGGCAAGATGAATTGCACGAAACTTTAGTTTATTAGCCTCCTGATTAATTGCCATGGATACTCAAGTTCAATTGTTTCCTTTCGTTGTATACAATAGCTATGACGCACTTAAATTCTGCAAAACATTCTCCATAAAAATCTGCACTGCACGGGATCTTATGTTGTTCAGTCAACTTGCCAATCTGCTTCTCATCTATGGCATTTAAGACTTGCAGGAGTTTTTATCCGGAAAAATCACTAGAGAATTCACTTCCATAGCATCCTCCCTATCTCACTGGCACACACCGCTAAAGTATTTTGTTTAAAGTGCTTTCTATCACACTTCACTTGAGATTCTCTAATCGACCATAACTCTTATAAGTTCTGCAGATCGTCTTACGTGGATCCTGGTAGAATTGTTGACATTAAGAAGCTGTCAGTGTCTTGTAGGAGAAAAACTGAAAATCAGCTTTCATTTTGACAAGCGAATTGCTATAGAAGCAGCTGTGCTTAGAACACTATCTATAGATAAACAAACAAACAAACAAACACGCACACACACACATATATATATGTGTATATATATATATATATATATATATATATATATATATATATATATATATATATATATATATATATATATATATATATATATATATATATATATATATATATATATATATATATATATATATATATATATATATATATATATATATATATATATATATATATATATATATATATATATACATATATATATATATATATATATATATATATATAGAAAATGAATATATATATATAGAAAATGAATAAATATATATAGAAAATGAATATATATATATGTAGAAAATGAAGAGATTGGCAATAATCTTTTCATGAATCTTTCCATCACTTTCTCTAGTGCTTTTTCCGGATAAATATATATATATATATATATATATATATATATATATACGAAACAGACTATAGCTCTTTCAAGGAGAGAATAATGCTAGTTAGAGTTGATCTAGCATCATGTAGAACATAGTGTGATTTTATTTCTTCGAATGTGAAATGTGTGTTACCTACTTTCAACGAATGTGCCATTGCTTGAAAAATTCTATGTTTCTTATATATATTCTCTTCATAAAAGTGTTGTTAGATTTTGAGTCAGCTTAACTACCAGATTTAGATAAAATATCTCAGCTATCTTTATTTCCATTTGTTTAGGCGAATAAACACGCAGCCATTTTTATTTCTATCACCAATCTGTTCTGTTATGCTTCATTTATGTGAATGCTTCATTTTATTTGCTGCTTTCTCAAGAGTGCCCCCATAGTGCGAAAGAGCTAAGTCTCAAAATAACGTTAATGTTTAGTTGCTATAGCATTGTTTAGCTAGTTAAGCCATCATGAATCATGTGAGCTGCCATTATGATTTGCCACGCTTTCGTACTTTTTGTTACATGTGATTTAGATATTGGTTCAATGCGACGAACATGAGTGCAGCATGATAGTCTCTAACCTTCTTACCTTATGTGGGGATATTACGAAATATGTTCATCTATGTCCCTCCGTAACAGACATTTTTTCATCTGCTGGTTTTTCCCTTTTACACTTAACAATCTACAAGTTAGTGTTTTCAGTACTCCTAACCAAGGAGGATAATCGAGAGGACGCTCAGTTTAAAGCAATGTTTTGTTCATTTTTTGGGCCTTCAAAGTATCGATTTTCTGTCCGTAACGCAGTTCAATGTCGCATTAGGCCCCGGTTTAGGTTAAGCCGTATCTTTTGATTTCTTTGAACTTTATTGATCTATCGTTCGGTCACAGAACATGAATTTCATAACAGCAAAATTTAGCAACCACTAGCTCAAAACCATACCTCTGCCAAGAACTTCATTTGGACGACTATGGCGATAAACATACTTAGGGCTTAGATAAATAATAAAATCTTTTCTCATTCGAAGAAAGTGTATTGCCAGAGAGTCGATTTTTGTCGGTTTCGGAGCGAAAAGTGAGTTTCGGGGACGGCCGGATTTAGCTATGGTTTTGCTACCGAATGGGATATGTATGGGTGCTGGAACCCGATAGATTTTAAGACCTGCGGTATTCTCGATCAAATCTTAGCTTTACAATATTGGCGTGTTTTCAACGCTTTATTTTCCTTTGGCATGAAATAGCACGAAGAAAATTTAACATTCTGAAAACAACAAACAATATTGTGTTTTATCTTCTAGTATACAGAAGTAATGAAACTATTTGAGGCCTCGTTTACACTGCTACGGATAACATGAGTGGCCCGAACTCGCAAAAGTTCATTGTAAATGGTACAGTATGTATCCTCTTAATATGGATTCACGAAGAGGCTCTGCATTAGAACACAAGTAGAGCAATGCCAAGGCCACCAGGGCACTAAAAATTGAATGAAGTAGCGAAACGTGGATTGGTACCTTACTACATTTAATTAAACTTAGAAATTTGACTAAGATGACAGTATCATCAGTTTGAGTGATGATGCCTCTCGTTTGAGTCGAAACGTTTAGTCTCTGGATATGACTCTAGGTTAACCCAGCGGATATGTATTAACTTTAATACATGAAAATATGCCGTTAATATAAACATCAAGGCGAAGAAATGTCTCTGTTCCTTGTTGCGATGTTGGCTCTGTAGTATCATCAGCATCGTCATTTTGATCATCAAAATTTCTAATCCACCTTGTAAAACTGAGGCCAAGAAGGAATTTGGCTCAGAATTGTCGACAATGTGGGATACTTCTGCCCCCTTCTGTTGGTTTATCTGATTCAGGAGATAGCAGAAAGATAATTAAAGCCGGATTTAGATCAGCTGGTGTCGTCCAAGCCATCGATAAGGCACGTGCGAGTGAACGTTCTTCATTTGACACATACTTCGCATTACCTGTATTTGTAATTTTTCATGAAAAAGATTATATTTCCATTGCAAAACTGAATTGTCCTTTCTCGTTTATCCAGTATCTTTCACTTAGGTGCACTTACTTAGTACACAATTTCTCAAAACGTAAGTATATTGAGGCTTAATTAATACACAGCTTAATTTTAGCCGCCTTAATTAGGTAAGCGGTTTAACTTAGTGTATTACGGTACTCTACATGTCGAAAATCTTCCAAGCCGTTCACTTTTTGGCAGTGCTTATTTTAGTCTTGGTCATACTTTGTGTCTTGAAAAACGACGAGAGTGTGGTTTAGGAAATATGGAAGTATGGTAAACTTTTTATAGTTCTGAAACCCTGAAGTTTCTTTTATCTTATTTAACCATAAGTTTCTTCGAAAAATTTTTGCAAAACTTCATGTTATGCCAGACAGAACGTTTAACATCATTTAAAATAATGCGAAACAAAAGAAGATAATTCATCTAAAATTTTGGAGGGTCACAGTTCGTGGTCAACAAAAGTATTCATGCAGAGGTTGATCAAAGTTTAACATGGCATAGTGGGGTCTTGGAAAGTCTCTTTAGAAAAGGCACAGCTTATCGGCTTAGGACCCTGGAAAATATATTCACGAAGTTGCATTTAGAAGTTTTCTCCTTGTCTGTGAACGTAAACTTTTTCCTAAGCGAAAGTTGTTTGTTATGATTTTCCTCAAAGCAACTCCAATGCAATATGGTGTCGCTAAGAAGTATGGTCAATGTTGATACATCTACACTGCTTGTTACGTAAGAACAATTTTATACGAATTCGAGCCTCAAAATTGATGGGAAATTCAAAACAAATTAATATCAAGCTGAAGTTGAAGCACTGTCGTAAAATGTACTTTGGAGAACGATACATATGCTTACCAATAACATAATGACACGACATGTAATTTCCTTGTTAGCCTGGGGAGAATCGAGAGCTATGCCACTTCTCCTCTTTAATTTTCTGGAATTAGTTGTCCCTGGCGAAAGTAGTTACTGTGTTAACAGAATGTACTAAGAAGTTTGGCGGATATTATGCCTTTGTATAAACGTGTCTTTCATCTTCTGCTTATGTTATTAAAACAATAACTGTTTCATAGACATCCAATGTTGTCTTGTATATTGTCTAATATCTAAACTGCCTGCACCACAATATTTTAAGAACTTAAGAGTAATTCAGTCTCAGAATTTTGGACAAATTAAGAGCAGCCAGCTTTAACCTCAATTTTACTGGTTCTGGTAAACAAAGAGTGTAATTGGTGAATAATGTACTATTTCATGAAAAAGGGGAATCACTCTTTAGCATACAAAAAAAACATTTTCGTCCAATACTCATCAGATTGTGAAACGTTGGATAATGAGCAAAACATTTGAACCAACATATGCAATCAGACCTTCTTACACGATGAGTGTCCGACAGAAAATTTGTTGGAATCTCTACAGGCAGTTTTTTGGTTATATAAGGAAATGGCCTGATATAATTCCTCAAAGATATCATGAAATGAAGCTAGGTTTTTATAAATCTCAAAAGCCAAGGAGATTGCTGCCTCATGAACCTGCTCATGTTCGAGTAAGGCTTGTTTCTTCGCCACACCAATGTAAATTCTAACGACGCTTCGGGTGCGACCTGCAATGTAGCAGGTTTTCTGGTTTTCAATATAAAGACAGGTTACAGATACACGCTCTGTAATTACCGTTCTGTTAATTATATGCGTTGCCATCCATATTTGATAATAGTGTATTAAGGCCGAGCTTCATTGCCTAAGCACAATCTGCTAAAGGTGGCTCTCATCACGTTATTGTGCAACAGTGTACGGGTTGACTGCATAGCGCTATGGACATCATAACAGAGTACGATTTCGTGGTTCAAAGAAGATTATTGCTGAAACAACGAGATTTGGTGGATATTATACTCAAGAATCTTTGCAAGCACTTATGCCAACCTGATTCGAAGTACAACCATGCTACCTGTTATGGTCATGAGTTCATTCTTCTAATGGAAGCTTGTAATAGGTTCACAGTCTACTTGCCTGTTATTCTTCATCAAGAGTCGTTCATACATGTTCATAATCATTCACCATGCTGTGTATTACTACAAAACTCTGGCTTAGTTTCTGAATTCATGAAAGGTTTCATTAATGGAGAAGGATTTCTGAGGTCTGATGGCATTAAAACAGTACTCAACATCCATTTGCGCAGAGCTTTTGATGCATATATGCACGGTAAGAATCGGAAAAGGGTACGGAGAGAACATGGGTATTCAGCATTGTATTTGACGTATACAAATATCCTTCGAGTAATTTCAGACTATGGAGTTATTAATATAGAAATTCTTCCGGCGATAAGAGTGCAAAATAGTTTAAAAAGTTGGTTTTCGAGGGGCTATACTTGTTCACCATCGTATTTTCTTGCGAAGTGTAGTCCTGCAAATAAATTTCCCTCACCCGATCTTATTTGGACATTATCTTTCTTGGATCAAGAGCAAGAGATCGAGCATAAACACCAAAGGCTATTTGCAATGGCATTAGTATTTATTGATAAATTTGAATTGAAAGTCATCCAGCGGGAGGAAGTACTGCAGACACTCTTTAGGCTAGAAAACAATGACAATGGGATGTCAAAATCATTACTTGATGTTTTGTCATTCCTCGATTCAACGCTATCTTCTAAGTGTATGTACAACATTTTTGCGAAGGAGAGAGCAAATATGTTGCAATTTGAAAACGAAGTGGAAATCATAAAAGCTTCCAATACTGTTCACCGCTACCTGAGACGCTTGCAAAGTTACTATAATAGCTAGAGCTAGCCTGTTCAAGAAGTTGCTTCCGAGAGCTGACCATAACGATGTAAGAACATTAGGCAATCATCCATTCCTGTAAGCTTGGTTGTATAGTCCCTTCAGAGCATTTAATCATCAGAAACATATAGACTCTGGTAGCTTTTTCACACAAGGCTTTATTAAGAATTTGTCTCTACCTCAAATAATATACAGAGAATGTTTTTGCTTGACGATGAGTATAATGGGATTATGGGTTCTTTATAATACCAATGTTGATAACATTTATGAGCAATTTACTCAGACGGTCTTCTAGTTTCTGAAATATTTCTCAACTTCTCCTATGAGTAACGAAAATCGAGGTCAATTTTTTGCGACCTCTCTCTTCTTTACAACTGCCTTTGTTCCATTGATATGAAGTAAGAAGTTATCTAAAGGCACCTGGTTACTCAGCAGTTCTCTTACAGACAAGCAAACTGTGTATATATTCAGTCGCACCACAAGGTGATTGTGATCAAATAAATGCAAGAAAATTAACCCTTTAAAGTTCAAAAGGCCCATGTATAGACCCCAAAGTATAAATTTTCACACGTTCCTTCTTGTTCATCTATATGGGCTGAAACGAGGTACGAGCAGTCTTGAAGTAGCAATAGTTTTGTACTTTTTTCATTTCCTCACTCGTTTCTCTGATAATGGTATTGTTGCATATTTTCCAAAAATACACGACAATGCTGTTTTTAGGTGAATGGGGTTTATTTCTTTCGGCATTGTTATTGCTGCATTTCCCCTCAATTCATATATTGAACATTGGGCAGTGAAGAATTGCAACCATCAAGTGGACCATTTATGTATCAGATGAGCAAAATTTTTGGAAGATTACAAATTCCTCTATGTATTTCGTGGTGCCAAGATATGGAAGTTATTATGAACTGAGTCTGATGAGCATAGCGGCCAAATGTTTGAGAATCCTGTCAGGTCTGTTTTCTCCCAACCTAATTGACCAATCATCATGCAAAATGGACCTAGTCTTAGCGTGTGTGGTCAGAATGCTGCATGATGATTGGTCAATTAGGTTGGGAGAAAATATACCTTACAGGGTTCTCAAACGTTTGGTGGCTATGCTAGTCTGATGCCTTTGATAGTTTAATGTCTGCTATTGATTTGGATAATGAACGTACAGTATAAGCTGTCAAAAATCTATAATTTTGCATATGTATCGGTTTCTCGACTGAGGGGGAAAGCAAACTTGGTTCTAGAGCAAATGCCAAATATGTCGAATCTATCTTGGACTTAAATGGAGAGACGAAGCTGCATGTTTGTGCATTGATTCATGACAGCCAAAGCATTGGCGACAACGTTTTAGTAGGAACTGTGTGCTGAGTTGTATATGCCTCGTGTCACGGTATGCCGTCTCATGAATGACCTCAAAGCGAGATCAACGATACTGAGGAAGGGGGATTAAGGTGAATGCAAGAGCCTTCATTCTATACTGGCTATCATATAATGCTGGCTCTAGCTTTTTACGTATTTTGAAAGAGAGCAATCTGTTATAGATATTCATTTTTATATGATACTATCATAGGAATAAACATACCTTCTCCTTTCAACTCAGAATATTACGATGAGTACTGTAGCAAATTTATTCACTACAGATTTCACGATCGACGCATTAAAATATCAGAACATATTCTTTATTTGCATCATATAGGAGGCTTTCGAGAACCAGAAATTTTAACACTCTACTTTTACGACGCCATTCAACTCGGCTGTCTACAACATCTACGACTTGCTGTCATGTTCTATACTGATTCAAACATTACACAATGCTACAGTGACTGATCGACATGCCCAGAGTGCAGAAATAGTTTCAGCCTTCCTCTGGCTGTAAAATCTTTACCATAAACGTTCCTCTTTTAAGAAAATCAAAACTAGCCAAAGTTCTCAAACTCTGCATTGTGCATTGAGATGCATCTGCATCTCAAAAAATTTTATGGTAGAAGGGCTATGCCTTTCACAGTTAATGCCACATTAACTGAAAACTTTGTTGAAACTGGATTGTTGATTTAAATTACCAAACCTTCCTTAAATACGACATAGAAGGCCAAATCTTCCTCCGGCTCAAAGCCGTGGAGCCGTGACTTTTTCTGGATCCTAGATATGCCTGACATTTAATCATATATTTTCTGTAATTAACTTACATATTCTATACTTAAGCTATTGTATTTTAAATGATTTTAAATGTTTGTTGTAATGTTATTGAAATAGTGTGCATTGGAAACAGTGTGAACTGAATGTTTTTACTTTCGTAATAAATAGTATAAGATGAAATTAATATCATCCAATCAATCGATCAATCAATCAGTCAATCAATCAATCAATAAATCAATCAATCAATTACTGGATTAGTACCAATTACCAAAACGACCACATTAGTATTTGATAAAGATTTTGAAGTGAAAGCTTCTCGAAAAATGCCACAAGTTAGAATAAAGCATACATAGCCGTGATGCTGGCTTACTTGTTGCCCCAGAATTCTTACTTCATATTATCACTTGCATGCGTACAAGCATTTATTTTAATAAGCAGTTTCGGCTAAAGCTCAGTATTGAAAATTCCTTTATTGCTGATCAAATTTGAACACTCAGTATTCCTTTAGCTATTTCTTAACTTTTTACTTTCCTAGTACATAACATATATATTAACATAGAGACAAGGAGATATAGGGTCATAAAGTGACTCGGCAGACGAGTAAGCATAAATAATTGAAACCCAAAGAATATAAGCGTTATTGAATCCATTTTTCTTGTGGAGGACAAAGCTTCTTTTTTAATTGAAGCATTCACATTCTTTAGCAGTCTCTGCTCCTTAAGCTTTGGCCTGCCCGAGTACTACGTTGCTTATAAAGACCTTGCGTAGACTTAACGTTTTTCCTCATTCTCAATACTCTTTGATCTGATAATAAGTGAGAGTTCAACTACTGAAACTCTACTTTCCAATCCTTAGAATACTGCCAAATATTCTAAATGGAAACATTTCAGTCATTTAATCTGCCTTGGTGAAAGATACTGGCAAGCAATGGCACTGCATTGGCATGTTGTCATAATCTCCATTGCAACTTGTGTGTGAATCGTTCCAGTGCTTGTATACAGTCTTCTCTGAATCCTGCTTAACCAGGATCTCGTGCTGTTTGAGTATATCTATAAGACACAATAGAAAAGCACCTTTGCATCCATTTAGAAGGGCTTTTGTGGAAAACGTTGATAGGATCAAGCCTTTTGTAGTTTTCGAAGCCTTTTAGAAGCACCAATACTTTGTCGCAAGTTGGTGGAACAATGATGTATGCTAGAAATAATAGAACGAGCAGCTGTATTCTGATTCTATAGGATCCCATTCTATTACCCTAATTCATATATTATCATTACCCAGAAAAGGGGAAAGGGGTTGAGCCTCACAGACCCCCTCTTTTATGGTCCTGGTTTAGACCATTGGAATAGTACTTAGGGAGTATTCCTCACCAGTTGCTTGAAGGTGATAAACTTTTTGACTGTATTCTTTTATTTCCTTGACGAACCTCGAACATCATGGACCAGGGTGGAGCTCAGAAAATGATCTATGTCTACGGGTACTTGGTCCCAAATCCACATGCTTTTGATACTCATATATGGTGCTACTAAACAAGACTTGGTTTTTAAGCTGTCATAACCCATACTCAAAAGCGCAGCTGAATTTCTCTACTATAGCCACCAATTTATCAATAGCGCAGTTGCCATTTCTGTTAGCATTCCGAGAATCGCATACACTGTGTTAAAAACTGCTTGTAACTTCTGTGACCTAGCAGTCTATGAATTGCATTCTTTTTCTTAATTATATTTTGTTAAGTTTTCGTTCATTTTCTTCCCGAGAGGATAAACACGACCGTGCTTCCGACTTCAAAACTTGATAGGTGGTTCCTCTAAACAGCGCATCATAACATGAAATCACCAGTTTTTCACTTGATGAAGAACTTTCCAACTACTAACAGCAAAAGATGAAATAAATAGACTACAATAGAAAACAGCAAAAAACAATGGAAATCATTGTAAAATGGGGAAAAATTGAGCGTTGCATGGTTTTTTCTGCCATTTTCTCATCTATTTTTGACGACTAACAGAACTGACTCTTAAAATGGTGAGCTGAATTTGACATATATCACTAAAGTCCACCTTGTGGTCAGCCTCTACCTAGAGCCTAAGGATACTAGGTGTGTAAGTGTGACAATAGGCATAAGAACTGCTTATGCGTTTGTAGTAATAGACTATGGAATTAGGTTTCATCGCTTTTCATAGATTTACGTTGAAGCAACAACACATAAAGGGTACCTACTTATCTATATCCTACTTTTATATATACCTAAATGATATTATTATATATACCCTTATGTATAAGTACATCCTACCCTTATTTATATATTTCTTTGTCACTCTTCCCTTATATATCTTTGTCACACTTCCTTTTCTAACTGAGGGTGACTCAAGTATAAGTTGAAACGTAATAATCATGGAATTGCCATAGCCGATTTGGTCATAACCGAATTTGTGACTGGACTATGTCCAATTCTAGGATGTGTCGAACTAAAGTTTAAAACCAAAAATGAATTCACTGTTTGTCGTAGTCCTGGCTTTGAAATTTATTGCGAAACTGCGGTTCCCAACTCAAACGTAAAAGTAGATGTATTTCTTTGCTGTTGATTATGGCGTGATTAGATTTCTGCTAGTGATATTAAAGACGAAATTGAATTCAAAATCCTTGGTGTTTACTTAGTTAGCGTTCTTGTAAATGATGTTATGAATTAATAGAAAAAGTAAACACTGCAAAAAGCATTCGTTTTTGGAAAAGGAAATTTGAATGTCTGGAGAAAAAAGATATGACGTCTTGGTGCCTCGATCATAGCATGCCTCGTATTGGTTACTGCTACTGGAGGAAAGAAGGAAAGAAGGTCACGAGTTCAAATCAATTGATATACTCAGTCTGAGTTAACTAGACATCAATATCAAGATACAATAAAGGATATGTTTAGCTGAAGTCAATCCTTAGATTCAATTTCGAGCCTTTGCTGATGCTGCGAGGAATGAATAGTTTTGGAGATATGGAAGAGGATGGAGAATCAGATTCTTCCAGTGCTTGTCGCAATGTATCAGTAAATTATGCTGCTGATATTGGGGTATCTCCAGAGCGCAGGGTAAGCCAAGATACTGACACAGAGTCATTTACTTACGAACATTTCCCGGTTGTCTGCCCAACTTGCAGAGGAGCTGGACAAGTACACGAAGGTAAGTAATCGGCTTCTTTATATTTTGTATTTTTATAGCTTTGAGGATGAAGGGAGAGACTAAATCCTAAACTCAGTTTGTTTACTGTCGTTACTTATGGTTTACTATTTTCTTCTTGTTCAAAGTATTCATCTGCATGTACATCTATCTGTACCTATCCACCTTATAAAAAGTAGACACTTTAGACAGGGCACAATGGAAAGTTTATCATTTTGAAGGAATTTGGAGTTAAAATAGTTGATGTTATACTTGACTCTCATGTGCAGTGCCATATTTGGCGGATATGCAGTTTAGGGTAACCTCCAAATCGTCGCAGACGTTATACGAAATTACTCCTTACGATGCATACAGTCGAAACAGACGATAAAAGTGTGGCACTACCTACCAATGACTTTGGGTCACGGTCAAGATTAGGGTTTTGTGTAGGGTAAGGGTTAGGGTTAGCGTTAGGGGTCGTACATTTATGATGTCTATCAATTTTTGACCCCCCTCCCCCCTTGTCGGGCATAGTCTTAACTCGTTAATCCCCCCTTACGAAGTCTAAATGGCTTTACTCCCCCCATCCATACACAGGTGTAATCAGAACCAGATCAGAACAAGCAATAAAGAAATCAAATTTGTCACAGAAGATAGTATAGTTATTGTAAGTCCTCAAATTAGCTTCCTGGAGATTTATTTTATTTTTTGGCTTTCCCTTGGGGGCTTATTTGATATGAGGGCTTATTCGAGGGGAGCTTGGTAATTATTCTTGTAGTCAGTCATCAGTTGAAAAGTTTCTACAATAAACTATTTTCTCTGGCTTCAAATACAAGCAATATGGTATTTCTAAAGCATGTACGATTTTAGCATGTTATTGCATGCTTTAGTCAGTATTGCCGAAAAGGAAATGATGGCAATGAGTTCTTATTGAAGAAAAAACCCTGCAAATAGATTAATGATTAAGGGAATGACTGACTGGTCAAAACGTTTTTCATTCCATTAATTCCACAACGCATACTGTACACTGACATAATTCAGTGGTGATTTGCAGAAGAAGTAAAAAAGACAAAAAGGGACATCTAAATTCTCAAAAACCCCCCCTTCCCCCTCAACAACATCTAAAATGGTCTTAAACTCATTGTACCCCCTCCCCCCTCTTTGCCAACGTCATATATGTATGGTCCCTTAGTTGTAGAATAGACAAAAGTTTCTTAATGGACGCAGATTTCAAAGTTCATCTAGCGAAAGATAGGAATAAATAACTAATTTGTAAGTAGTGCTGCACTTTTTATCATCTGCTTCAACTCTGTGCATCATAAGGAGTAGGGTCATAAATAATTTATGGGGATTTTGCGGTTACCCTAACGTGCTTATTCACCCTGTACTTACCTCCTCTTAGGTTCCTACGAAATGAGGGCATGCTTATTTGTTTTTCAGAATTTTTCCCATCCCTTTGAACTTATTAGGACCCCACATTTATTAAATTTCAAGGTTTGGAAGTTTTCCTTGAGAAAAGACAGTTTTTCTTGCACCAAGTAATGGTGCATCTTTCAACATTGCTATTTAACTGTTGAAGTATTTCTGACCCCCCCCCCCCGTGTATTAAGACCTCTGGCTTCTTCAGAACTATTTCCAACCCCCACAGTTTGTAAGACTCCACATTTATTAGGTACCTAAAAGTAGGTATAACAACATTCAGAACTGATATTTCAATGCTACCATTTCATGAATTATTTTATTAATTAAAGTTTGTAGCAGTAATGCTTCATTGAGAATGTTTATTGGCAGATTTTTTTTAAATTCTATTTTTTTAAGATTTATATCGGCTTTTGGTCTTTTCGTATACCTAGATGATCTCAAGACATTGGTGTCATTTGTTCCAGTAAAAGATAAAAGGCTTCAGCCATCAAGAATGTATGTTACAGATGTTCTCAAAATGACCAATAATAAGCAAAGTGACAAAAATTTATTATTGTTGTTTTTGTTTTTTAATTATGTGGCTTAGTGAGCTTGGTCAGTTGCACAGGAGGATCCACCATGGGGTGGTATGGTGTGGTGTTTGGTGTGGTGTGGTGTGGTGTGGTGTGGTGTGGTGTGGTGTGGTGTGGTGTGGTGTGGTGTGGGAGCAAATTTTTTTAATTGTTCTCTAGAATAGCTGGAAAGGCATCTCCAACTACAATTTAAATAAGTAGTATACTGCAGAGTTTAGGTGCTGTCACTTTATTTTATGATAATATTCAATACAGCAGGCTCTTTATTAGACAGAAACATCGAAGAAAATTGCACAAATGTCCAAGAGACTTTCTGTTTGGTGTGGGGGGCTGTAGCCTAATACTATGGGTGTTCTATTTATATTTTTAACAGTTGCTGCTATAGATTTCAGTTAAGCATGTATATGTAAGCACATGGGTTACCCTCTGCTTCTGTACAAAGTGAAGATGAAGTTTCCATTTAGTTGCAACCAGGATATATGCAAAGACTGCAAATTTTAGCACTCAGTGCTAATTATTGGTTAATAGAAGACTAGTTGTTGAACAAAATAGGCAAGGCTTGAAATGGGGATTTCTTATCTGCTTTATTTATCTGCAATCCTCACAAGCTGACCAGTCAGTTTACTCACAAATATTTCTCAGGACACTATATTCTCAGTAAGTACATGGTATTGGTATTACAAGCAATTTTGGTGTAATTGGGCATGGCTTGTAACTTATAGGTTGTAGCATAAGCCCCCCCCCCCAACTTTCCAAATGTTTCCCTCATCTCTATTGGACATAGACTAATGTGTCAGAAGATTATGCCACAATATTAGTGTAGGATGCTCTTGATTATGTCAGATTGGTGACAGGAAAGGCTGATTTTATGCACTGAAAACCAACATTGTTGTTTTGCATGGAACGTAGCACCATGGTAAATTCTACAGTTTTGAAATACATTTATAGAGCTTCCAGACTGTGTTCAGAACAAACACTTTGTTGGTAATAATGTTGTATCTAGAGGTTTCAACATGTATGAATGGGTTTTTGTGTTAAATTACAAACAGGACTCAAATTTTAGACATGGTAGATTAACAGAATAACTTGGGTATCTTTGATAGCATTGCAAACTTTTATGTGGTAACATGCAAAATCTTCTTTAGAAAGCTATGGTATTTGCAATGTCAGTTTATTTGGCAAGTGCTTATTCTTATTTGCTTTTAGATTTTGCAAGATGGTGATAATGTTGTTTGTATGCCTATGTATTGCTGGTCCAGTTGCCTTTTTCCTCATACCCCGGTCAGTTGGTGTCAGGTTACAATATGAGGAATCATCAAGAATCTCCATTCCTGACAATGTCACTCTCACTCCATACATAATTGTAAATGTGAGTTTGAATTAAGTATTTTGAATTTTATTGTGTCTTTTAAAGGATCATGTGTAGTTTACAACATGGTTGTCCAGCACATGGCCTATGGGCCACATTTTTATCCTCCTTGCTATCTCATATGGCCCAGTCTGAGGTCAAGGTTGGCAGAGAACTGTATTGCATTGGTTATGCTATGTAGAAATGGCCCTCCATAGCTATGACCTAATTATTAAAGGTGGCCAGGTTTGGCAGCCAATGTGTACAACATGGGTAGCCTTTTCAATTATTATATAGAAATGCAACAATTGAAAATGTATGTAAAATATCATGAGCAAAGGTTATTTTTGAAACATAGTATTATTTCAATGATACAAGCAAGTTAGTTATAAATGTTTTGTCATCTCTGTGAGGAAAATGGTACACTTGATGCATTGCACACAAAAGAACTGTTGAGTGCTGAAAGGGGGGCCATGTATAAACGTCCATGTTTGAAAAAATTCAGACCATTGTGGTCCCAATGTGGACTTTTTGCAGTTTTTTTCATGGATCATGGCCTAGCACACATTTTATGCTAAAATTGTCAAATTCTGAACTTTGAGTTCAGCATCAAACCCTATGCTTGACTTTTGGCGAGTGGCTTTTGTTTCTGAAATTTATTTTTTCTGTATAATTCAACATATATAGAGATTTCAACATTCAAAAAATTATTCCATTTTCCATGTATTCTATTTACTTTACATGCAAGTTACTTGACACCAGCCAGTAGTTAAATGAGTTCAGAAGAAAGACTCAAACACGATTGACACAAGTATTTAGGTTTTAGATAAAAGTAAATGTTTTCTTGCCTGCAATACTTATTTATGGTGCATAAATGTTATCATTCTTTTGCATGCCATTTTGGCCAAATTGTGTGTGCAGTCACATTCACATACCATCGCATTTGCTTCACAGAGGAGCTTGAATTTTAATGTCTTCTCCCATATTTAGTTTTCTGGCTTAAGATTTTGAGGCATATTTTTGGGCTTGTTATTTGAGGATCCTTGCCAACAAACGATTGCTAAGAGATGACATTGGCATATGCAGGTGAGGTATGAAGTATGGAACCATATTCCTCCAGTTTCAGCAAAAGTCAGATGCAACAAATTTTTGGAAGGAAATTGACTGAAAATGTCATTTGGTGTTTTTTCTATTTGTGTGATTTTTTGTCTTGTAGAGCTATCTCTTTGTGAGGAATGACAACTACCTTCCTGTAAAATTGACAAACATCAATGTCAAAGTTTCTTGGAATAGAATTATCCTCAATTCTGGCACCTGTATTAGAAACATTTCAATTTCTGTACCATCTAGGAAGTCTATTAAGGTATGCCTACTCTTTCTTTTTGCTTTTAAATAACCAGATGTGGGTCACAATAAACATAGGCCTTTCAATGAGTAAATTAGACGCGCGCTGCCAATCGCGCGCATGGGATCGTTTGTGTGTGCTAAACAGTCAATTGTGAGAGCTTTCCTTAGTACCTAGATGAAGATGTATATTTTTATAAAGCTGGCGCGAACGACAAATCGAGAGCGTAAACTGAGCTGGGCGCGTGCCTGCACACTCGTGCGTGATCGCGCGCATCTCATTGAAAGGCCTGTAAACAGGGGGCTTGTAGAATGACAAAGTATTGATAATCAGGGATGTCTTGATAATTAGGAGGTCTGCAGGTGAAGGGAAAATGATAGGAATTGAGAATGTAAAGATGACATCTATTTATGCAATAATTGGTTAAAGGACATACTCAAGCACTCATTTATAAAGCTAGAGTATTTGTAAACACATTGCATAAATGTCATTGGGCTCATGAATGTCAGAACATTTATATATATTGGAATGTTTTATGGCAGCATTTTTCATATTTCATTAGTAAAATGTTCCACATTAAATATTAGGGATGCCAATGTTGTCAGGGATGCCTTGCATAAAACAGACAATGGTGGGGACCAGAGATACCAGACAAGGGCACACATGAGCAAGTGGCCCTCCCCAAAAGGGGGAAGGGGATCAGAGGCACCCTTCTTTTGACTAAAAGTAGACATGATAATTGCTCCATAGATGACAAAAGTACATCTACAGAAATTCACTGAGATCCCCAAGGTTTAGCTTTGCATCACTCTTCTTTAGTCTTCAGTGCCCCTTCAAAATGTAATGTAGATATTCAGATGAGAAAACACTGCTTAGCAGTTTGCAATTAGCTTCATCAGACGATTCGTTCCTTACCTTTAGAGAGTTCATTCTGTACTCATGATTTTAGTTGTTTGAGGTTTAGTTTAAATGTGCATAAGCTTTAATTGGTATCTCATATTTGTTGTTTCTAACGGACTGAACACTCCTAGAGCAGGCTGAACACCCCAAGTATGCCCCAACAGCACAACAGAAACACCATGAGAACAGGACATAGAACCAGAAATTAAGGTTTAACACCTGAGGGTTGTATAGGGGTACATTTTCCCATGTTTCCTATTAAATTTCCCTTGTTCCCCTGTTCCCCTGTTCCCTTGAGAGAATCCTCATGCTGCCTAGAGTTTTGAAGGCAGTTTTAGACTGATGATCAATAGTTAACTTCTGCGTACTTTGAAGTTTTTGCAAGCGGTAGAGGAGCACCGTGATGAGAATTTGGTTAAATTTTAGACTACTTTCAAGCAAGTACTTTACAGTAACAATACACCAACCAAGCTATTTCTAAATGTTACTGTAGCTATTGCTGTTATTTCGGGGAACTTTTAAGGGTACCTACCTACAGAATTTAGCAATTGAGTATCAATTTCAAACACATGCAAAATTAAGGGCCTGGTTCTGCAGAAAGATGGGCACATGTATAGGAATCTCGGGGCATATATCATTAAAGTCTAAATGAACACGAAATTTTGGGAAAATTGGGGGATAACGGACATAAAAAGTCGCACTTCCCATCAAGCACCGTTACAGGTCATATGCCGTTTCTCTAAAGCAAGCGCATTTATACATCATAATGTACCTCTCAACTGTCCTTGCAGAAAATGTTCTGTCTTGCTTCTAATCATTGCCCGACTCCGATGCCTCGTTATAAGAGGTAGAAGAATGCAGGTCTGGGTGCTTTGCCCCCTGTAAAAGTTGTGGGGTCGTACCCTTTCAATGATAGAAAAATACCCTGTTTGAGCTTAGAGGTGCCCCCCTTTTAGATAGAAAACTGCTAATGGATTCATTAGTATGTGTATTGGAAGCTTCAATAAATTCTATTGCAATTTTGGATGAATTTCACTTACCGCACTTTCAAATATGGGGGGGGGGGTATTTACCAGCTTATATAAACCCGTTTTTACTTACTGCATAGTAGCTAATAGAAGGAAATGAAAAGCATTACGGTTTTCGACAAGTCGGTTGTATGCAAAGTAGTTTTTGCTTTGACAAGACTTACAGGTAGTGAGGGTTGTCTTTGGTAGAGAGACTATAATTTTGAGGTACAATTTGCACATGCCCTAACCTCCAGCACATCATTGTTTCAATATTTTCATGCGTGTGAGGCTTGCTGAAATACTGCATCAAGCGGAGTATGTAGAACGAAGCATACGGGTACATGCAGGTCTGTTTTTACTGTTCCTGATGAATGCGGAGGCTGTATTGCTGCTCTTAATCACATCAGATGTACTGTTCCAAAGCATGCTACCCCTGAAAGATATTGAGTTTATTTTATTTTTTTAAAAAAAAAATTCTTTGCCCAGGGATACAATTCAGTTTGACTAACTGTTTTACAATTTGTGCCAAAGGACGCTGTCAATGCCTTGGGGAGTATGAGAATGTCTTTAGTTCTTAAATGGTAATTAACTTCTTTCATTGTAAATAGCTTGTAAGTGCTGTAATGTGATCAGCACTTCGCAATTAGCTTTACCGTATCAAGAAAGCGAGTGATTACGCAGGAGATGGAAACCGAATTAGCGGCAGAGTTAATTCTTATATTATTTCACGTTATCTCATGTAGCCTCAAATTATTTAAAAGTCATCTCAGAGACATTTCAAATAAACCCATGACAGAAGTCCTAAGTTCTCTTTAAATCTTCTCAATTAAGTACACAGTTGAAACCGAGCTTTACAGATGCGCATAGAGGATCCCATTCTTCCTGGGTCTTCAGAATACTTGATTCATCATCATTCAAGATCGCTCTAGAATATCAACCCCCTTCAATACCTTTTGCGCACAAAACAACAGTTCGTTTTTACAGCAGCAACAACAGAATACAGAAAGGCCACTTCCCGCCACATAATTTATTATGAATGATTGATCATACTATCAATCGAATAGCATTTCCATTTTGATGTTGGGAAATTATTAGGCTGTTCCTTGCCTTGGGTGTTCTTGGGGTGTTCAGACTGTTCTTGGGTGTTAAATGTTTTAGATACAACGATCTAATGGTTTTGAATAAGGAAAGTTTTAGACTTTTTAGGTTTGAGATTATTGAATGGATTTCATTTCATGATGTTGTGAATGACTTTGATGTTTGTTTGTCACCATCAATATTTTGTGTTTGATACAACATCTGGTATGTGTTGCATTTACTAAACTTTTTCTTTTATGATAGAAGTCTATTGAAACAACAATAATTTTTGATGGTCAAAAGCATGGAACAGCAGGCTTCCTCTTTAGGTAAGTCTGGTCTTTGGGTAGTCACCCACTGACATTTAGGCCTTTGGCATGATATTGTGTTTAGTTACCCACTGATGTTGAGATCTTTGACTGCAGAATGGCTTCAGTCACATGCAGATATGTAGATCTTAGATGACAAAATATCTTCAGTTACTTGCTGATGTGTAGATCTTTGAAAGATGTGTTGTTTACTTTTTTATTGATTATTGTGTATTCTCCATTGAGCCCTGCAATTGTTTTCTTGTTTTAAGTGGCACCCTGCTATTATGAATTACATCCAAAAGGTAGTCTCCCTATATACACTGCCCTCAGCAAAGTATCGGAACGTTTTCGAATTTGATTTCAAATTCGTAGAGATAGAAAATTGTTTACAAATGTCTAAGGCAATTTTTATGAAGACATGTGCATGAATTTTCACTAAATATTTAGATAACAATTTTCTATCTCTACGAATTCGCAACCAAATTAAGAAAATGTCCGGATACTCTCGTGAAGGCAGTGTGCACTTGGGGCGCAATAGTTTGCTGTTGGCATAAATTGATATTCAACTTAGACTTTTCCCTTTCTGACTTTCGTCCATTCCTTGTTAATGAAACGGTTTCAGTTTCAGTTTCATTTGATCATCAATCTATACTACATACAATACTACACAATTACATTATAGATAATACAGTGCCAAAGTAATAACATCTAATGCAAAAAACTAAGCAAAAGGGAATGACGTTACATGACTGTATATAATATAGATTGATTAAGGAGGAGCTCTCTAAGTAGGTAAACTAATCGAGAGAGAGCCCCCCCCCATATAAACAAAGAAACTAAAGAAAAAAAATTAATTATACAAAAAAAAAATGAAGAACCAGATGTGCCCCAAGGAAATGACATGTCTTAGAATGCAGAGGAGGAGAAGAAACAGACTAAGCATAGGAGTCAATATAAAAAACTTTCAATTTAGACCGATGAAATGAAATAGAGCCAGCTACTCGAATGAAAAGTGGAAGAATATTCCATAATTTAGATCCAAAATATTGGACTGTTTGGAGTCCGTAAAGGGTGGTCCTTTTTAGGGAAAGAAATAGATCACCTCTGGTGGACTGACGAGTTCCAATCCTATGAACAGAGGAATTTGGAGTAAAGTAGTTATGAAAGCAGACAGGCGAGAGTTTTTGAACGGCTTTATAAGCAAAAGTTGATATATTTAAGTGAAGTATATCCTGAAGTTTACTTATCTTTAATGAATAAAATAAAGGTGCAGATGGAGCAGTATATGGCTGAAATTTTATACATCTTAGGATTTTCTTCTGTAGAAGGAACAACTGGTTTAAGTAAGAATCATAGGTAAGACCCCAAACTATAATGCCATAATTGAGAAAAGATGAAAAGAGGGAATTATAGAGACAGATTAGGGTCTGTAGAGGAACATAGTGCCTGACTGTATAGAAGATTCCAGTAGTCCTAGAAAGTTTTTTACAAAGTTCATTAATGTGGTATTACCAAGATAGATGTTCATCAACAAGAACACCTAAGAATTTAACATACTTCACCCTTTTGATGCCTTTCTTGCCAAATTTAAGTTTTATCAAGTCTGGTAATTGCTTCCTGGGGGAATGAAAAAGGACAAAGTTTGTTTTGTCAATATTAAGAGCAAGTTTGTTACAGTCAAGCCAGGATTTTACTTTATTAAGTTCCTTGTTAACTTTGTTAGTTAGACTTGTTAAATCATGAGATTCAAAATAGATGTTGGTATCATCAGCAAATAAAAAGAAAGTCAATATATTAGATGAGTTTGGTAAATCGTTTATGTAGATCAGGAACAGCAAGGGACAACAGCATTTCAATGCAGAAATCAATTAACATTGAAACAGTTGAACATAAACAGTCCGGCGCTCTTTTAGAGCTTTGATTTACCGACTTTTTGTGGGAGAACCATTTGTGTTTGAGGCTTCGTTGACACAATTGGGAATTCGCCAGTTAAGTTTCACGATGAGATTCTGAGATGTATACTTCTCTGTTTCTTGACCAATGGGCCATCAACCTCATCCTTGGTTACTAATGAACTTTTAACTACTATTTTGCTTGCATATCACGATCAGTTTCAAACTTTTTCAAAAATATTTATGTAGAGACTGTTTCCTGGCTAGAGAACCACAGCAATAAAATCAATTCTGCATATATTTTTGCCTTTTTAGTTCGTTTTGGAGATTTATTGTCATGATTAAAGTTAGCTGGCGTTCCCTCTTCTTGGTCGGTTTGATTGTTATCTTCTAAAAGAGCTTACTTTCAAGAATTATAATTTATATAAATGCATTAGTTCTTCACTAGACTCAGCCAAATGACCAACACTAGTAGGCCTAGTATGAGTCAGAAACATAACAGACACTGAATTACTAAAACTGAACTGAAAATTCTGTTTCATTGGCTTCTTCTGTTATGCAGCAAGTATTGAGCAGTTTACTATCCCTTTTTGGCCACAAATAAAATTCATCTGAAAACCAAACCTCTTTTCTTTGTTCTATCTTCCAATGACCAAGTACCCAAACCCAATACATGTGGTAACAACCATAAGTTGAAAAAACAATCCATCTCGTTGTATTTTGGAAAACTATATGCAGTAATAGTGAAAATAGGCCTTTCCTAGGTAGCTTATAAATATTTTGTTCAAAACCATGCTGATCATTCTTTAGATAATGTTTTCAATGTTATAAACGTGAGCCTCTTGGAAAACCTGCATACAAATCTCTCCCTTGTTTTGATTAATGGTTTCAAACAGGTATAACCAATCTTCTGAAGTTCTTGTAATGTCATAATTTCTTGCTTTAGTGCAGCTTAGCATTATACCTGTCAAAACACATAGGATAAAGTCTCGTCAAGTTCTGAGTGCATTTTTAAATACAACATATAAAACGGAATCTTTAGCGAAAATTAAAGCTAATTAATTAGATCAGGATGATTCCACTCACACGATAAATGAGAAAGCAAGAGTAGGTAAATCATAGCTGTTTTCATTATTTAGGGACTTAATAGTGGATTGCCCTATATGCATTGACAGTCTTGGAAACTAAGGTCGATTTATTCTATTTATTATTATAAATGTATTCTTTTCTTTCACTATTTCCAGAACAAATTGTGCCAATGGCTTTCACTATCATATTTTTGTCAAATTTGAGTAGGTATTCACGTTATGGACTATTAATTTAAGTATATATATAATATATATATATATATATATATATATATATATATATATATATATATATATATATATATATATATATATATATGTATATATATATATATATATATATATATATATTTATATACTATGTATATATATATTTATATATATTTATATACTATATAAATATATATATATATATATATATATATATATATATTTATATACTATGTATATATATATATATATTTATATACTATGTGTATATATATATTTATATACTATGTGTATATATATATATATATATATATATATATATATATATATATATATATATATATATATATATATATATATATATATATATATATATATATATATATATATATATATAGAATTCAAAAATATATTTTCTTCTGTTGTAAACGTTTCGATATATTATCTTCATCAGTACTAACATTACAATGATACGGGGCCTACTTAAATTTCCTACATAACAATGGGGTGACAATAGGTGTTACCCAAGGGGATCCTGCTTATTAACAATTGTTCCAGTGGTAGAGCGTAATTCAGGGGAGGGCCAAAGCTGTGAAGAAAGAAGCAATAGAGTGACAAGGTGTAGACAAATGCCATATAAGAAGTGTAAATTGAATGCTAGACAAAGACATAGGTTGGAAATACTGGAGAGTTGAAAACAATAGGCAGACCCTATTGTCTTTGTCTAGCATTCAATTTACACTTCTTATATGGCATTTGTCTACACCTTGTCACTCTATTGTTTCTTTCTTCACAGCTTTGGCCCTCCCCTGAATTATGCTCTACCACTGGAACAATTGTTAATAAGCAGGATCCCCTTGGGTAACACCTATTGTCACCCCATTGTTATGTAGGAAATTTAAGTAGGCCCCCTATCATTGTAATGTTAGTACTGATGAAGAGAATATATCGAAACGTTTACAACAGAAGAAAGTATATTTTTGAATTCTCTATGTTTTATTTATATACTAAGTTAGTGCGGCTTTGACTTATTATATATATATATATATATATATATATATATATATATATATATATATATATATATATATATATATATATATATATATATATATATATATATATATATATATATATATATATATATATATATATATATATATATATATATATATATATATATATATATATATAGATATATAGCATCAGTACATCTGTGACTTAATCCAAAGAGCAGACAATATACATAGAAAATACCACCACTGAATGATGTATTCTTTGTTACACCCACTACAATCTATGAGATATAGGACGTTTTTAGCATGAACAATCTATGTGGTTTTCTAATTTGAATGGACGTTCACCATTTCCAAACACGGTTGTATTGTGCCGCATATTGTGTCGTTGCACTTTTTTTTATACCTCATCATTGTCAGTTCAGTAGTACGTATATTTTCAGTATAAGTTTACTTGCTCTTGTTAATACCTTTTTAACATTTTGGGGTTGTCTGTAGCTATTTATTACTTTAATGTCTCTTGTATTCTTGGACTGGTTTTATGTAATAAGAAGGAATTATATATATATAATATATATATATATATAATATATATATATATATATATATATATATATATATATATATATATATATATATATATATATATATATATATATATATATATATATATATATATATATATATATATATATATATATATATATATATATATATATATATATATATATATATATATATATATGTATGTATGTATGTATGTATGTATGTATGTATGTACTGATAGATACATACATACATACATACATACATAAATGTATAATGTATGTATGCATGTATGCATGAGTAGTGTTTATAGTACATTTACGGCACGGATGGGTCTGTGAGTTAGTTATATACCTGTTGTCAGCTATGACATTATTGAGTATGCAAATCAGTATGCAAGTTGCTTCATGATTATCATTTTGTCTTCTCAGGCTGACAGCTGAAGTATCATTTTTAACGCAAGACTCTCATGTCTCCAATAACGAATATCCATATATCAAATGCTATAATGCCAGTTCTATTGGTACCCAACCATGGCTTTCTCAGCGGAGGTAAGCTTAAACAGGCCTTTCAATGAGTAAATTAGATACCTCTTTTTCAGCTCTAATGGAAGGAAGTAGCGAAGATAATTATCAACATTAATGATGTCAGTTGTAGTCATTATTCACAAAAATGCGACATATAATTTCTAATTTTCAAATGTAATGTTAATTGTCGGTCTCTGTGTGAAGTGTTATGATCACATGGCTACTATGTGTTCCATGATTCTTCTGGCACTGTCTTGTAGCGTATGTAAGTGTCACTTGTACGTGTTATAAGAAGTACCAAAGTGGTGTGTAATAGTACAAATTCATTCTCATCTTTTACATGCACTGTAGATCCTTTTTTGTAAATTTCTGGCATCTTTCTCTTGTAGAAGTATACGTATGCAGTCACTGCCTTAATGAGGTACATTTTAATTTACATTCAAATTCATTATTTATTAATCAATAAATCAAACAATCGTTGATCGTTAGTGATTTGCATATCTCCTTTCTTTTCAACAATTGTGTGTGACAGGATCTCATATTGTTATACTTGTCCTGAAATCTGAGAAGTATTGGTTTATCGTCTCTTTATTTCACACTAGTAAGTTGTATAGATCATGTACAGGATCATTATTTTAAATGCATTTTAAATTATCCGTATTGTTTGGGAAGCATGGTCCTCCCAGCCTCCCTCTGGATCCGCTACTAGCTCATGCTGTGGGGTAGTCATTGACCTCTGCTTCCCATTATATCGTTCCTGTCTTGTCGTGTAGCGATTATAAAGCATAATATGGTACAATGTTATTGTAATAAATTATATAAATAGAAAAAAAATTATTTCAAAGGAATATGCCTTTGCTTACATTGCAAATGTTTAATGTTTGGAAGTGTGTAATGTTGCTACCTCTGCTATGGTGACGTAGCCAAGTAAGCACGCTTTGTTTTAGTAAGTTCAATGTCGTATAAACATGAAGTTTTGTCGTACTTTGAAGATCCCCGTTGTACTGTATTGGGAATTCTTTTTTTGAGGCGGGGAGGGTGAAGCAGATGATGAAACAATTCAGGGTGGTTTTGCGAATTATTGTAATTGATTACAGGGGGAGGGTGTCTAAAATTTCAAAAAGTGATGACAATGTGTAGACGGTCCCTATGTAGTGTTTTTCGAACATCCATAAATGCCATTGTTCATATATCATACTGAAAAGATTCTAATTAGTTGAAATCAAAATTGCAAATAGGTGCCCTTCAAATACAACAATGGTGAATAGAGTATTCTTCAAGTAAACAATGGTGAATAGGTATCCATTGGCTAGTCATATGGCCAATTGTGCGCAATTTTGATCGTATCACGTGAATCTATTCGCATCTGGCGTTTCACACTCTGACGAGAGTGGGAAGAAAAAAGCTTTCTGCATTCTTAAAGGGTATTCCTGCTTTTTCAAGCTAAAGTGAAATCGAAAATATACGATTTCAAACGGTAGACTCTTAAAGTGCAAGTGACACTATTTTTAAGAGAGCTATTTTTTTGCATCAAAAGGAAGAATGTAGTGTCTTGAACTGTGCTACATGGTTTTGGTGGTTCTAAAATATCATTAAGCGGAGAAAACGCACGCTTTATTGTCGACCAATTGCAGCCATTGATATCCCTTCATCAGTGATGACTGACGTCACAGTGAGAACTCGTTTGCGAGGTCCAGTGGCAAGGTCTCATTTGGAAGCGGATCTTAGGAGTACGCACACCACCAAATGTTGATAAACTATATATCAGTCGATAGGTTTCACCCTCCCAAGTAAGAATCTGTAATAATATTTGCAGAATAATGCCGCATTTAGAAGTTATGATCTTTTTCATAGTAGGGCCTAGCACACGTTTCCGAAAATGTTAAAAACATTGGAAGTGAAATTCCAACATAATGTATATACCATATGAAAGCAATCATCAGTATATCAAGAGTATGCAAAAAATCTGCCACTTTTAGGGTAGGGGTTGGGTGGAAGTTACACATAATTAATCACTCACTCAGATCACTGCCTCCACCATGTCATTACAGGTATGTTTACGCTGTCTTGTACGTAAACCATAAAGGGGCAGTAGTAGCAGTCCTTCTTATTGCCAACAGAAAAACCAAAGAATAAGTATTGTGCATTTTGTAAACATCAGCTCTATCTGAGTGATGGAATATGCCCTTTCATCAGACATGAATTCTTTCCATACTCACAGATGTTTACCTTCGCTGCCAACGTTTTGAGAAATCACTGCAGGCATCTTTCGATATCTGTGTTTACCCCCTAAATTTAGCTGTACTCGACACTAGTTACATTCTGACTATGAGACTAAAGCGTTAAATGACACGACTAGATTTAGGGGGGTAAACACAACTGCCGAAAGATGCCTCCAGTGATCTTCGAAACGTGGCGGTGGCGGTGATCTGGGGGAGTGATTAATTATGTGTAACTTCCACCCAACCCCTACCCTAAAAGTGGCAGATTTTTTGCATACTCTTGATATACTGATGATTGCTTTCATATGGTATATACATTATGTTGGAATTTCACTTCCAATGTTTTTAACATTTTCGGAAACGTGTGCTAGGCCCTACTATGAAAAAGATCATAACTTCTAAATGCGGCATTATTCTGCAAATATTATTACAGATTCTTACTTGGGAGGGTGAAACCTATCGACTGATATATAGTTTATCAACATTTGGTGGTGTGCGTACTCCTAAGATCCGCTTCCAAATGAGACCTTGCCACTGGACCTCGCAAACGAGTTCTCACTGTGACGTCAGTCATCACTGATGAAGGGATATCAATGGCTGCAATTGGTCGACAATAAAGCGTGCGTTTTCTCCGCTTAATGATATTTTAGAACCACCAAAACCATGTAGCACAGTTCAAGACACTACATTCTTCCTTTTGATGCAAAAAAATAGCTCTCTTAAAAATAGTGTCACTTGCACTTTAAGGAATAGAGGCTCTTATTCACCGGTTTCTACTTTATTTTTACTGAAAGAAGTTGCACGCAGATTTCTCTAAAGCAGAATTGTTTTGATTGTAGAGAGGATGGAGTTCTTGCGTATCAGTATTGTTCTTGTTGTAATGCTATCAGTGCATTGTCATTTTCTTTATAGTATGATTTTTGAGTAGCTATTTCTTGTATTGTCCTCTGGAATACCCTGGATGACATTATCAAAAATTGAGCCGACACTTCTCGCATTCAAAAATATAATCAAACATTGTCTGAAAAAGATTGTACCTGCAGGATTTGCCGATAATTTGTTATTGTAGTATATTATATTTATATATGGCTTCTGGTTTTTCTTTTTTGCTTTGCAAATAGTTGGTTTAAATTAGTATTTAATTACCATTGTAGCACCAACACTAGATATGTATATATATATATATGATATAGGATTGTTTTTGTTGATTTGAGCTGTTTATTCTCACCAACTTGTTTTGATTTGTTTGTGTTTTGATCTTTTCTTGATATATTGAAGGTTACACGAAGTGAAAAAGCAATATGGTGTGTGTCATGACTGATGAGCCAGCATATTAAGTATTTTTTCTTTTTTACACTCATTTATTTTCGTATATTCTTTTTGTATATCATGCGCTTTAGATCTATTTAATATTCTTTTGCAACTACTTCACGTAACACTAAATGTACTAAATGTATACTAAAGCAAGCGATGGTGGGAGTTTCCGTCATGTTTGTTTTTAAGCAGCCCTGCACAATATATGTATGTGCAAGAACTACCCATTGTTGCATGAACTGATGAGAACATGTCTTGTGACATTTGCTACGTATCCATTGCTTTAGAAGCAATGGCGGTTTTTTGGTCGAGTATATACTTGGTTCTTCCAGGTTTGCATTTTGCAATCATGGTCTGTTTTCTTTAGTGATGGTATGAATATGTAAATAGAATCTAGTCTATGGGCTTGTCAGTCAGGACTGTATTTGATACCACCGGTGATACCGGGGACCAGTTGCCACTGTACGCATTTGATTTATTAGCATCACATGCAAGAGAATACCCTTCTCGATTTAATTGCTAAATTTCTAGGAGTTTATCAGAATAAGTTATGCCCAGTTTGGCATTTGTGAGAAAATCAATAAAGTATGAATGTCAGGCATAAACCTGCTCTAATGGTATGCATAGTTTTCTCTTGAAAATTAGAGATGTCGCGAAAATGATGCTTCTTGTGGTGGGAGGTGTGAAATAAAAGTGTACAGACAACGTGGATGTGCAAGAAGCCTTTCGTGTAGATTACATTTTGCATGCAAAGATTCCATTAAATTTGGTATATAATGCGTCATATTTGGTAAATAGCTGATGTTAGATGATTTCAAAATATTAGAAGGTATATTTGTATATAGTCTGTCGATGAATATGCTGTCAGTGTGGTTTTGCTGTAATTAGTATACATTTAATTTCAACTCAGCCGAAGGATATGAAGTTTTTACAGATACTATAAATCCTCGAATTAGCCTCCCTCGAAAAACCCACCTAGAATATGCCAAATGTTGGAGATTCAAATGTTGAAGATGCCCCCCCCCGCCCACGAACAGGCCTTCGTCACTGATGATGAAGACCTTGTTGGAGACTGATGCTTATATTGTGTCGGTTCTTCATATTATATTGAAGAAAAAGAGTTCTGAAGATACGTTTACTGTAGCAGGTATCAGATAATAATTGGTTAAGCCTCCCTTTGAGTAGGCCCCCGTCCAAAAAGTGTGCAAAGTAAGTCCCAAGAGGGCTTATTCGAGGGTTCACGCTGCAATTACTTTGTTCTTGTGTTTATGTAAATGAAGCGATTGTCTGCTAGGGGTCTTGTCTTACTTATCTGTGGCTTGTAAAAGGGGAATTCAGATAAACTAAAACAAATGGGAGCTCAGTGATCTAAATGTTTCGGTTTTATTGCTGTTGTAGGTAAGGATTTTTATATTGGGAAACTCTCAGGACAGTAGGTTTCCTGAGATTATGATAGCACAATGATTCCATTCAGTTATTGTGGCATATTCGAATATGACAAGTACTGCATGACTGATTATTGAAAGCTTTGTTTACATATTATAGTTTAGTTTTGTATTCCATTTGAGAACTATTATTAAATATCATAGTAATTGATTTGTACTTTGTGAAGAAGTGATTAGCATTGTGCACAAGATAATCAATATAGAGCTGATATGACCAAACAGAATTTCCAAATTTTAGAATAATTTTCGATAGTCTCTTGTTAGTATGTAGGATACTGATCACGGGCCTGGATAGTACTATTGCCAAAATACTGAAAGTTCAGTAATAGCGATGAAATTCAGGTCTTCGTAAATGTTTATACACAGAAACCTTTCAGCATAGCACTTACAACATCAGACTACCTAGCATATTTGAAACTGAAGATAAAAATATAAAGAGACAGATGTATTACGTGTTTAACTTATTTGACATAGAGCTATTCTTCCAGGGGTTTGTGACAAAATCAATAGCGCATGGTTGATACATTATAGTGATTGATTTTTGAGTATTTCATTATTGCGAGTAGGGGATACTGATTACCTGACAGAATAGCAAGGGCCTGCTACGTATGACCCAGTCACTTATGAAGTTGCAACTGTGGCCTTTGCTACATAAGCCGTATTTCCAACTTGTTTGACAAGGAATGTATATTGGCGAATACAATTTGGTTGAAACACTAAAAATAGAATATAAATAGAATATGAGCTGTATTAGGAGGGAGTTTGGAAAATGACCCCTGTTCACTCCTGTAGTATGCCTTTTCCAAGTTTGTTGTATCCAGCCCTTTCCGTATTTAATTGACAGTATATGTTTATTGTAAATGCGCAGATGCTTTACCATCGTTGACTACATCAAGAAGGATTTTGTGACATTTATCGTAAAATAGCTGGATAGCTTTCATCTACTTTGGATCAGGGCATTCTGCCTGTAATCAGGGTTCTACAATGATATTTTAAATATCAAACAAAGCTTGTTTTTTGTCGTAGTCTTTTCTTTTTCAGTTGAATTTAGGTGTTTGCATACCTAAGATATAGATGTCGTTTTTATGTCCTGTATCTCATTTTTCAGCAGATATGATCTTGTTGGGTTATATTGATTGTACTCGTAGTATGCATCTTTTTAACGTCATTGACTTTTCCTACGAGTTCTGAATTACCCGAATAACTGTACCCACTCACTAGTAGGTATGTAGGGCTGGTGTCAGTAATTGCCGCTAAGCTATCTAACGGTTACACCTGTCTAACGGTAGCGGCTTTGTCGTAACTGCCGTAAGAAGTTGAATTGAGTTTAAAGTTTGCCGGTGGTATTGGCGGCTTTACGGTAGCGTCGGCACCGAGAAAGTTAATGGAAACCGTCTCTACGTTCGATGAAAATCTGATTGATTTAGAAGGCAGCATCATGTAAGTTGTCAGGGATAGATAGTGTAAAACATGCACCTGACAGTGAGGCCAAGAAAATGTAACAAGGCACACGAACGAATTACTTCAAGTACGTCAAGTGAATGAAACGTTTTGTCAGGAAGGTACGGACTACTTCGTGTGGTGTTGAGGCCACAAACTACCTTGGAAGTAAACAGTGGCAACTTTTGGCTCTCGAAATGGAGCAATAATACACCCTCGCTATTTTTAAACAACAAATTAGATGTTGAAAAGGTGATAAATACAACTGTAGGCTCTACAAAACTTACGGAAGTTGGGTTTATAACAAGATAAACGTTTTATTTTTATCCTTTCATCTTGTGATCTTTTTACCTTGGAAATACAGTTATACATTGTAATTTATTAAGATTAGGAATTATAAGTTTTGTTCAACAGGTGTATATTAGCTGTAATTTAGCTACTTTGCCTTTGTAATATAGTTTACTTTTAATAATAAAATAATTATGTTGATGATTATGATGATTATGATGATGGCGATGACCGACATATCAGAGAAAATGGAGGATTGCTAGCATCTGATATGGCCCCGCAGATTCATGTGATAGAAGCTTGGCGATCTTTACAGCAGAACGGCAGATATGGGAGCAAGCTTTCTGCGGCAGCCGGTGATACCGAAAGCTAGGGGTGTCTCCAACAGTGACGGTCGTATGGAAATCCGCCTTAATATAAGACTGAACGTGAAGAGACATCTTGAAGCCAATAGATGTGTTTATGAATATCCCATTCAAATAGGTGTACTTTGCTTCAATAGGTGTGTTAGGCAAATCATGCCGAAAATCTTTCCGATGTTGAATATGTAGATGACCTAGTGTAGGGCGGTGGCCTAGTGGCTGGAGCGCTCGACTGCTGTGTGGTGTGTCAAAGATCAATTGTTAGATGCGAATCCTTGAGGCATACCTGGGATGTTCTCTCACTGCGCATCCAGTAGCAAATGTGCACCAGGTGGCAAGACTGTGGAGATAAAAGCAGCAAGTAACTGGCCACCCTACCCTACTATACCGACGGCCCAGGATAAGTGTCCTCTCTGAAACAGGCATCCCCCAACATATAGAATCACATATGGGACAAATCTTTACCTCTGGAGGATGATCTAGCACTTGCTACAGACATCATCACCGATCATCACTAATGCATCGCTATCCCCATTTGGAAATTTATGCCACAAACGAAGATCTGTGTCAATATCATTTTCCTAGAATCGACCTCCACCAATTGAGCTTCAGATCATATCAGGTGGAGGGATTAAGGCAATAAAAACTTTCAAATATCTTGAAAGAAACTAAGTCCACTGCACTTGACATGAACACGTGTGTTGCAAGTTCAGCCGCGAAGAAAGCATCTAAACTGTAGCTTCAGCCATGTACGTTGCAGCAGCATGCACTCTGAGAAGACATTGGAATCAAAACTTGATGGTACTTGTACTCAAATGCTAAAAGCTGTCCTCGATCTATCTTGGAAACAGCTCCCTGCCAAATCACAGCTTTATGATTCTGTTCAATTTCCTATAGTGGCTTTTCTATCCTTATCTTACAAGTCATGGCTAATTGATCGAATTCAGTTAGATTAGTGGTTCTCAACCGGGGTCTATGCAATGTTCCTGGTTGTCCACAAGTAGAATATGACAATTTTGGGGTCCACAGTGATAGGTTACTACTACTTCTACCAATTCGTCTGCAGTTTGTACTGCACAACGCATTTGCCAGGTTTTCCCATGATGTGTCAGTTCCAATAACTCATTTAATGACTTAGTCACTTTTAAAGCTTCACCTTGATTTCAGTACTGCTCTTGCCGAATTGTTTGCATCCAGGTCATCTCTGGTGTTTGCTGTTGCCTTTTCAACATTCCTGAGGTATTTCTCTAAAGCCTTCACTGCTTTTGTTTCTGGATGTAGTCACATCGTATGTCTGACCCATGTCCGTCTCTTTCTTATTGGTTTATTTAATTGTTCTTATTTCGATCTGTCGTACAGCCCTTCTGTTCGTAATATCTATTTGCCTAGAGTATCACTCACTATTAGAGAAGTTTTTGATTGGGCCCAAACAGCTCTGAAAGTTCTTTGAGTTTTGCAGACCAGATTGGAAGACCCAAAATGAGATTTGAGGACTACATCAAGAGCATAGCTGGAATCACTATTGCCAGGGTAGTCAGAGACGCAGAATACCGAGAAAATTGGCGAAGATTCTACAGGGAAGCCGCACAGATCATCCCAACGACCTAACCGTCTCGTAGTGATGATGATAACTTGAGAATGCATTGGGCCTACTGGGGATTTTTCCCAGTAGTTAGTATGTTAAGAAATGACCTGGACTGACGAAAGGAACTCGACGTAAAGTTCGTATATCGCATATTAATGAAGTAGTTACAAAATATAAGTTATAGAATACACGTTTTTATAAGTAAGTGTTTAATAAGAATGTAATACTCGACTGCTCAAAAAGTTAAGAAAGTTCAATACTGGATTTTTTGGACCTGAGAGAGTTGATAAGTTCATATACATTAAAAGTTCCAACATTCACGCAAGACTATCATCTCTTTACTTAATCTGCATAGATTTCTTGTTGTATCCTATGTAGTAGAGATTAGAGAGCGATGTTTGTGTGGTATGCTTGTCTGTCTGTGTAGCAATGTAGTGTTACGCAAACGTGGCTATTCTTGCTAAAAGACTCTTAAGAAAGTTTTAGTGCTGAAATCATGAAAAAGCCAAGAAAGTTTCAGTACTGGACGAAAAAGTTCTTTGTTATAAAGAATGTATACGGTGAAAAGAGCTGTTTGTATGTAGATGATAAATTCTCGACTATTTAACGGGGACACGGTTCTTATCGTTCTAGCTTTGTCGGTTGTATCATGTAAAGAGTACCATTTACAGAAAAACAACGCTCATCCTATACACATAGTTTTTAGATATTTCCGGGTTATTTTACGCTATATATCTAACAGAAATTGAAGACTTAAGATCATATATAATACTGGGTATTTCTTTGAGTTCAGCATTTGTCTCTCATTTACAAGTGGTCACATTCCATGAGCTATGTTGTACTTGTTGTTTTAATGTCCTTTTCTTGCGCTAGTAAGGTATGACTGCAAGGCGTGTTCAAGCAATTCTGTCCGTTTTAATTCGTCTCTCTTATTCTTGTCTATTTCTTCATCCTTGCTCCTTAGCTGATTCTTCAAGGATGCCAGTTCCATCTCTTTACTTGCTATAGTGTCTTTTGCCCGCTTCTCTTGTTCAGAGAGTATCCGTTCTAACTCAGCAACTTTTTCTCGCTGGGCGGAGTTTGTTCCCCTTTGCTTTTCAAGCTCCGATCTTAGCTTGTTACTCTCAGTTAGTAATTCGGCCTCTTTGTTTTCGATTTGTTGCTTAAAATTCTCGCACTGTCGTTTTAGTGAATCAACCTCTCGTTCACTATTCGTAAGACGACTTTGCAATTCAGATATTTCAGCGTTTTGTTTCGTTACTTTAGTTTGAAATTCGTTTCTTGATGCTTGCATAACTTCAATTCTTTCCTCGAATTGCCTACTTCGGTTCATCTCGTCTTGTTTCATACGCATTTTCATATTCAACATTTCTTCCTCGGATTTCAGCTTTTCTGTTAGCAACTGAAAAGAGATCAATACAAATCAGGTGTGCCATTGCTGAATTAGATACGTACAATCTCTGCCAAAAGTCCTTGGAACACCTATTGACCAATGAAGTTAATTTGACAATAGTGAATTTCCGGTCAAATTTGACAGCTACTGATCCCCTCCCCCCTTAAAACAATGTTGAGGTAAAAGCTTAGTTGCCAGAGTGCTATTTGAGAGCAAATTGACGTGTCTGCTGCGAGTAACTCCTGATTAATTCAACATTGTTCTGAGGGGGGAGAGGGGGAGTTTGCTCTACGAGTCAAAAAGTAATGCAAGTGTTCCAAGACTTTTGGCAGTGATTGTAGGAGGTTGCAGCTATTGCTATAGATACAGTTTATTGAATAAACAATACACATAAAGTTGGGTTGCTTGTCCGGAAGCCTATATTTCTTTATAACTATTGCGTATTTGGTAGGTTTGGACATTGACAAAATAACGGGTGTAATTAATGGTACGAGAGAGACACCTCGATGATTTTTTGCAGGGTACTTGAAGTCCAGAGTGCATTCCATGTACTTAGGCCGGAAGATCTTTGGCATGCACTAGGCTTTTGTCAGTATTCTACGTGGAAGCACACTTATTCCATGGGGTAACTGCGTACAGTTTGCGTGGAATGCACTCTTGCTTGGATTATGTCGAAATAATAACACGAGCGCATAGAAATAATGCAGAATTAAAATAAACCTGACTTCCTCGCATCAGTCCTTTTATAGGCCTATGGTTCAGCTGTGGTAATAGAAGCTTTGATATTGTATGGAAATAGGTAAAAGATATTATATTAAGTGTTGAGAGGTACGTAGCTCCTCTGCAATAAGAAGATTTTAGCCAATGTGGTATTCTGTTTGAATTATAAATTATTTTAAGTCATGATTAAAAATACATAAAGTACGTGGAATTCAAGCATTTTCTAGACAAAAGGTTTATTACATATGAAGTACTACCAACATGTTTTGTATTAACTCATTACATATTCTAGTTCGAATGTTGATTGTATTCAGCATAACATTATACTCCGCAGGTGTCACACAGTAGTAGTATTACGAGGGGAAAGAAAGATTCTATGACTCATAATGAAAAACATCATTTAACATCTTGAAAATTAATGTTAAATGGGACGTTTGAAATCATATACAAATGACGAAATCTGCAAGTTAACCATACAATGAGAAAGGAAACTAGCAGAAAGATATGTTAGTCAAATTTTACTTGACCAGTATTCCTATTTACTACGACTGAAACTTTAATTAATCGGAGTAGAATGAGTCAATCGTGGTTTTATATCATTTCTACGGTGATCAAATATCTCCAGATACCAATTAGAGCATTTGGTATATTTGGCATAATAGATGGAAGTGTTATTACCTTTGATTTTAGCTGTGAAATTTCATCTTCCATGCCAAGTTGGGCCTCTTCCAGTTTCTTTTGCTTTTGAAGATCTGCTTGTCTGCGGTTGCTTTGCTCTATTTTCAGGTTTTCTATCTCTTCGTTATACCTCTTTTCTGTTTCCATCAATAACTTGCTTCCTTTCATTTCACGCTCTTTCAACAGTTTTTTCACGTCTTCATTTTCATTATTAGCTCTAATTAAATCAGTTTCTAGTTCTTTTTTCTTCTTTTCAAGCCCAATTATTTCTTCTTTTTTGCTCTCCAATGCTTCTTTGTTGTTCCTCTCAATAAAGGCCAACTGTTCCCTTTGTTTGTCAATTGTTAGTTCCAAATCTTTCTCTTTTCTTGCACTTTCATGCTTCAAACTTTCAATGTATTCTTCCTGCCTCTTTTGAGATTGTTCAGCCAAACGAAGAGAGTTCTCTATTGCAGAATACCTCTCTTGCAGAGCTGAGAATGCTGATTTCCTTTCATCGAGTGCCATTTTCAGTTGCTCTATTTTGTCTTGTGAAGATTTAACTGATGTTGAGTGAATTTCCTTTTCTGAAGCAAGTTTTTGAACAAGGCTAGTGATCTGGATAAATTTTTAAGATAGGGATAAAAATCTGAAGAGAACTGACTAAACAAATTCTTCTCTAATGTTCAAGTAATCATCAAAGCACATAACTGTTTCACACCTTTCCAATCATTCAAATTGATACATCAGTGTAATATATAAATAATTAATGTCATTTTTTAATTACTATCAATATCACATCATCAAAATCATTATCAATGATGATCCTGACTCATCATCATCATTAATCATCATCATCACCACCATCACCATCACCATCGTCACCACTATTATTATCAATCATCATTGTTATCTTTATCAATGGTTGTCATGAGTCACCATCATCATTAATCATCATCATCATCATTCATCATTAACATCAATCAGTTCATCATGATTGATTCTCATCATCAACTACCATGCTAACCATCAATAAATAAAGGGCATGATGATCTCTACCATAAATACAAAACCAACTAATCGTGTCTCTTAATCCAAAATAACCAAACCAAGGGGGGGGCTTGCTCCTTGATTAGTCTACCTATTGAGTGAGCTCCTCCTTAGAAATTCAACAAACTTACAATTTATGCTAAATACTTTTATATTTATATTTATGTTTATCTTCTGTAAATACGTTTAATTAGTTGAATTGTTGTTATGATTATAATTGTATTTCAATATTGTTAGTTAGTTTAGTTTAGTTGAATTTTGAATAAAATGAAATGAAATGAATGAAAAACCAACCTTAAAAGTCCTAGAAAACCAGAAAAGCTGTCACCAACCTCATTTATTGGGCAATGGTAGAACCCAGCCTGCTGAAACACAACATAGATCCTTCTAAATTGAAAAATGCAGATTATGTATTTGTCAACTTCCTTTACCTGTGTATTTTTCTCTGATTCTATGGCTTCCATTTTCTGCTTATATGTGGCAGTCAAGGCCTTCTGTTCTTGACAATTTGCTTGCAACTCTACATTTCTTTGTATGAATGATTCTATTGCTTTCAGCATTTCATTTGGAATGTTATTGCCTGTTTAAGAATGTTAATCAATGTGATATTAATTGAATTAAAACATTTTAATCAAAGGTTTTTAAGTTTGCCATTCATTCTTTGTGAGAAAAATTCCAATTTATACTTGCAGTATGTAGAAGTACTGTTGGTAGTCAACAACTGGAGGCATTCACATTGAAATCTGGATTTTATGACTTGTAATGTAATAGCACACCTAAATCCTTTTCTTTCAGCCATATTTGGAAACTTTGCCCTGCTCAGTGGTAAAATATTGTAAATTATTGTCATTTGTTCAGAGATGCATGAACCAGATGGGGGAGGGGACGCACAAAAGGCATGTGCACCACAGTGTTGATGCATATTAGAACATTTCCTTCAAAATTTAGCATGTATGGCCTTTATCTGGACACAAAACTACAAGTGAGATACTGGGACAATCACACAGAGTGCTCTGCTACATTTTTTTAAACAAATCAAGTTATCTTAGTCTCTATATTATTTTGCCAGACACTCCTTGCTGTTCTCTGTTTGCAATAAAAATCAGTATTGCATAAGACATCAGTATACTTGGGTGTGGCTCTTAAATGCAGGGTGTGGAATATGTGCTGTTCAATGAGTGTTTCCCTCCACCCTCTAAGTACTTAGTATGTCTCTTCATTAGCCACAAGAGCTGTTATGCTGTGAATCAGCAACATATATCACATGTATTTTTCTGAATTTGAAAGGACAGGGTGGAATCCATGTAACTTACACTGGATATCTCTGGTGTATGGACAGTTGTTTCCATGGCATGCTTGTGCAAGACAAATATGAAATAGTGCATTTTCATAGTGACTTATTTCAACAGCAATGGAAAGAGTGTGTAGTATTGCAGCTAGCTATTTGTGAAGTGACACAAAATTCATTTACAACTAATCAGCAGTTTTCATTTAATGATTATGTCATGTTTGCTTCTCTCCTTGGCCTATGCACATCAAGCTATACAACCTTCAGTACAGCTTCATAATTCACTTGCGTTGTGTCCAGTGTTTGGTTTTGCATGGATTCCGGCTTGGGGTGAGGTCCAATACCTTCATCACGAGAGTTTTGACATTTACTATGATATATTTATAATACATATTTTTACATAGACTTATTAGGATAGGCTTAACGTTTTATTTAGCAGGTCCACATTAGCTTTTTATTTGCTGCCATATGTTGACCAGATAAAATAAATTATTAATGTGTGTGTATGCATGCATGTCATCTAACTTATACCAGAAGCGCCCATTGCTTACCTGCAATATCAAGTTTGACAATTTCTTTATTTTGCTTCAACATGCTTATAAATGATTTTGCACCAAGCATACCAACATTATTCCACCTTAAGTCAAGCACTTTTAGCACGTGATTAACCTTTAGTGCATTTGCTATGCCAGTGCCACCTTCATGAGTTATTTGATTATTCCGCAAATCCAGGTACCTCAGAGTTTGATTGAATTGAAGTCCATCTGCAAGTGAGGACATGGCTGTGTTCCATAGACCAATACCATTCCATTCTAAGTTTAGGTGAGTAAGAACTGTTGTCACCTTTAAAATCCTTCCGACAAACTCTGCAGAAGACCTAATATTATTGCCTTTAAAGTCGAGTTTTTTCACACCTTTGTTTGAAGTAAAAGCAATCAAAAGTAGTTTACAGGACTCTTCTGTGAGTAGGCAGTCCGTAAATCGTACTTCTTCGATGTTCCTATCGTTGCTGAGGGTTTTCGCTAAAACGGTGCAATCGTGAACTGCAAGATTACATCCAGAAAAATCCAGGCTCAGAGGTGAGTCTTCTCTAGTCTTTCTAGTTGACCTTAGCTCATTCAGAAGCGGTGCAGAGGGTGCTATGCCATAATCTTTACAATTGCGTACAAAATTCCGCTTGAATTCTTCCATCCTATGCAGTATTTCCAAGTACCGACATACCTCCCACCGCAACCCATCAGAACCTATAAGGCGCCATATTCGATTGTTTTTGAAAGAAACCGCTGGATGGATGGCTAGATCCAGGCCCCGTAGTTCCTATGCCAACAAGGCCTCTTCACCTTTGATCAACAAGTGATCAACAAGTGATGATGATATGATCTTCAAGTCATAGAGATCGTTTTTGGACTATGCTGTTCTTCAAGATTATAAGATCACAGTTTGCCACCATGAAGCCTTAAGAATAATTTGCCACAAAATTTTTGTAATAGCACACCAACATCCAGTTAATTAGCAAATTAACAAGATTTAAACAAATTTCAAGAGTGCTATACACATACAGTATATTTTGCTACAACAACCTAGTCAGAGGATAAGGACTAAGTGTTCCTTAAAGTTTTGGGCATTTTAAGTCTCACAGTTTCGTCACGGTTTCTGATTTCAGAGTGACTGACAAAATTACAGACCGCAAAAGAAATCTCATTATTAAAATCTTGTGCCTTAGGCGGAGAAAATTACATGGAAATTATATGTTTTTGACAATTCTATTTGTTAGAGGTACATCTGACCAGTTTCTTAGGATTGGAGCAATATAGCCTTTTATAAAAAGGATTGAACATTTTAATCTTTGAAAGTCTTTATTTACAAACTGAGCAAGGGAACCTAAAAAGTAATGTCAGTAAAGCCAAAATATTTGGTGTGATGGAAGGTTAGCCCTATAATATCATTTGGCTTCATAATTCTCAACAGATGAATTTTTCATATCATGTTAACTAAATTAGTGACGGGGCTAGACTGTGGAGTCATATAACTTTAATGTTATTAACCACACTAACCACGCTGTCTGTCGTAATACAAAGCAATTAGTTATGCACTTCATTAACACCTACAGTACACTGATGAGAAATGCCCACTACTCTCTATCCTATCCAGCGCCTTTTATTTCTTGTATTGCGAAGGAAACTCTTGATCTTCGAAAGTTGTTTGATATTTCAAAGGTATACGCAGAGTGATGAATATCAAACTGCTCAATAGTTTGGTTAGTATGCTGTTATTTTACAGCGTTGGTTGGGTAGTACCCTTATAAAATGTTGCTTTAACTATTTCTAAAATGAACAATAGATTGTTTAAATACTATGGCTACACTTACGTTGAAGCTCATTCAATATTTGATTGTCATGTCATCGTTTATTATGTATTTGTATAGGTTAATAAGTTGTATTTGATATACTATGTTTTTCAAGCAGGTTTGTTTAACCAGAAAAGCATTAATATAAAAACTTTTAGTCTTGGATGGGAGTAAATTGAAATGCTCAATTTGCATATTTATATGATGTAAAGTCTCCACCACTGCACTAGATACAAAAAATCATATGGCGTTAATACCGTTTGAATGCTATTCTATGGCAATCAGCTGTCAAAATCGAGAAAAGTTTGCAAAGTGTTTCAACAGAGGTGGTTTTTTCATGGAAACTACAGCTTGCCCTGATTTTGAAACCATTGTTAAGCCACAAGCACTGCAGTGCTCTTTCATCCTCTTTATTAGGTAAAAAAGAAATGGGCTATTATTTTTGTCCTTGGGACCATATGAGAAACAGAAAATATTTTATTGGACAAGATGAAGAGGCTTAACTCAATTATGCATAGCTTTAATTGTATTTTGGTGGTAGTGGATGGAAAATTTCCCTTATCATAACAGCTATGGATGAGTTTTACTACTCATGTCTACTGTATACAAAATGAAAACACGATTTTCTCACGTTAATTAATACTCGTTGGAATTACAGACAAAAATAATAAACGGGAGGTCTGGAATAAGGGTGTCCTAGGTGGATTTTTTCAGACAATTAATAAGCAGGAGGGAAGAAGTTTATTCGGGACTCAAGAGTTGAAGTAAAATGATGCTGATGGATAGTTGGCTTAATCATGCAATGGAACTGTGTGCTGACTTTTTATTGGAAAAATGAACCTCCATCACTACCAGAGTTTTGTCAATTAAAGCTCTAGTTGACAACGTTAAGACATAGCAGAACCATAATTTTTGACTTCTTTCCTGTGAATTTATCTGCCTAACCATGGAGATAAAGTCTATGTGTTAAATCTTTTATAAGGGTTTTACAAACAGTGTAGATTTTTTCAGAGTACGCTTAATTTATGAATTCTTTGCTGGTTCCTTAGTTAGTTTGCTAGCTAGTTAGCTAGGTATGTTCAACACAAGTTGAGTTTGTGGAAGCTGGGTACTGAGTTGCCATAATAAACTTTAATCTGTACCATATTGCAAAAAGTACATAAAATGCAAATATGTTACTCTCGGGTGTTTTGTGATGTGAGGGATTGGATCTAGACAGTCTGATGGGTAACTTTGATGGGATGGTTAGAATTTCTTCTAAAGCTATAATTGTTTGAGTTGTCCAAAGGAATAATAGATAAAATACATTTATTGCTACCATGGATGTAGGAAGACTTTAAATCGTGCTTTTGGGGGTGGGAGGAGACTGGAAACTGTCTGACCGAATGAGCAAGAAGAGCACTTTAGGTGAATGACGATTCCCTACCACAAGGTTAAAGTTATTTATGTTGAAAGCAGTCTAGCCGTCTTGAGCTGGAGCTATTTAATTGCAATTTATTTTGCGGAGAAATTGTGCAAATGAAATGGGCTTCTTTTCAGCTGGGAGGCTGGATGACCTTTTAGAGGAATACTACAGAGAGGCTCACGTCTTACCTAGTATAAGAGAGGGGCACGTACTATTGGAGAAAAAGTTTTGTTCCTAACTTAGGGTTTCCTATAACAGTGATTATTTTTAATTTTAGGTATACTAATATATTTTTGCATAGTTGGCCTTGATTAGCATTTTGCTAGGTACAGCAGGCAACTCGAAATAGAATATATATGATTATTATTATTGTTATTATTATTGTTGTTATAAAGAATAAAGTAAATCTAGTGTCTATGGAAGAATTCCACAACCAGAGCTTGAATTTTTTTCCTCAACTAAGTTCTTAAATTCTTTTATGGATATTATACATATTATTTATATGTAACTTAAATTTTCGCGTTTTGTCTTATCTCTAGGACCTAGAATTTGTTAACAAACCGCTTTCCTGTCATTCTTTTTGCACATGTGTATAATCAGAGCTGATATATGTTAAAACATATGGAATCGAGACATGGTCTTCAAATATACATAGTGTACAAGTATAACCGATGTAGAGTTGATGTATGCTGGATCCCATCAAAAGAGGAGCTGATTACTCAAAGTCTTAATCCAATATGTTCCTGTAGCGTTGAAATGAGAGATTAATTATTCCATAGTATGAAAAGGATAAGTGTAATATGAAAAGGCAATCAAATTATGGTACCGATGTAAGTTAGCAGATACTTTATTAAGTTTAAGCTACAAGCCGCAAACCTCTTCTGGTCTATGAAAATTGCCATCCATCCGTAAGGTCATCAAGCAGATATTCTGAGATCCTGCTGCAAGTATGGCCTGAATGACTTTTTGTATTTCTCAACTGTCATCAGCATTGGGTAGTAGCAACTCTTCTCTTCTTCAGATATCACTTCACATAATACCCGTACTATCTACCTCTTGAAAGCTCTACTAGATAGAAACATTGCAATGGTTATTGAAGAAAAAGCGCTGTTATTGACTTTTCAGCAAATGAAGCAATGGTTACTTAGAGATTGAGGAATGAGTCAGTTACAAATACTTTCGCACAGGGGGACTGGCTGGTCGGGGCAGCGGGCAAACGTCCGCCGAGCTTCTTGGGCCCCTTCAAATATTATATACAGTAGTTTCTGAATGTAACCTAATTGGTAAGACTTTTTTAAAAAGAGTGAAAGAGAGTGAAGGAAAATTCCTTGGCCCTTTAGTTCCAGCCAGCCCTCCACTACTTTCACGGACTTTGAAGGAAATTTAGATCTGTTCTCAGCCATTTATTACTTATTTCTTTCCACGTAATGTTCGGTCTGTCTAGACCTATTGGTCTTTGATTATGTTAGTTTATTTAAATTAACGCCAGAATCCTGTAATCAAGAGGGGAAATGTCGTGCTTCTTTCTCATAGTACTACCATCTTTACAACGGCCATTCCATGTCTCAGGCATGTCTAGATGGTGGATCAGCCGTTTTTAAAGTTTTTTTGATTTAGCATTATTCTCCTGTCGCTTTATTTAGATCTTGAATACAATAAAGATTAAGGAATCTACGAAAAAACAGGCAGTCAGGAAATTTTGATCGTTATTCATAAGATCAAGGATCATCCAGAGTAAGCCACAAGGTCGTAAAGCTCTTGTATTTTAATCTATACAATAGCAACAAATAATGCATTCGTCAGTTGTGATAGAACGGTGCCAGCTGAAGTATCCATAGAGTGCCAAACATTTATCCACGAAATTACTGTAGAGCTAATCCGTTTGATCTTGTTTTACTGCAAATTGTTTCTGCCACGTTGTTGAAGCTAGATTGTGGGCATGTGAATCTGAGCGAGCCAGTGTTTGTGGGTTAGCTTTTTTAACCTGTTCGAGTTTTGCCTTCTAGGGCGGAATGATCGAAAGATTGTGCTCATGACAGGTGCTCTCACTCGCATTTGTATACATTCCAAGGCTTCTGTCATAGAGCCCTGATTTATTGTTATATATTTCATTTGTGATGATCATTGATCGGTCATATTTTTGCCTATAATCTGCAGGATTTTCCTTCTTGAATAGCTGCTTAATAGAATTGGCGCAGGTTTTCACAAGGAATCAGCAATGATCTTGCAGATGGGGCTCATCACTAAGCTGTGTTCAACGGGCTGCGATTGATCGATTTCCCTTATGAGTGGCCGTCATTCTGAGAAGGTTGAAGCTGGTCTGGAAAATAACAAGGAAAATCGACAGAAACTATTGCTATATGCATCCCAGGCGCAAAGCAATATACTATGCGGTAATACTTGCCTCTATCCTATGGATGACTGGCACTATAACGTTCCTGTTCTTTCAGGACATCGAGGTAACTGTACAAGTGAAAAGAAGACTAGAACAGCCAGTAGACACATCAAGAGAGTTGAAATCAAATCGAGAAAAACAAGGCGAAAATACTAGCCCAACAGATATTGTTGAAAAACAAGTTAAAATAGCAGAGGATGTGGACGTGAGAACATTTGTAGATAGACCAATAGCTGAATTAGATCAAGAGGAGGGTACTATCACTGCTAATTATGAGAGGGGGATGTTTCGCGATCAAAAAGGCGTGGGGGAATTAGGTCAAGGAGTCAACGTTGGAGCTGATGAAAAGGAGAAAGAGAAGGAAGGATATAAAAAGCATGCCTTCAACCAATTAGTTAGTGATAAGATTTCAGTGCATCGGAGCCTCAAGGACTATCGACATCACAGGTATGTTTGGCAATTACTTTATAAATATTTAAAATCATATAGAGTATAGAATCATATTCACAATAGAATTGTATAGATAGTGTATAACATACTGGCCCAGTGGACTTTTGCAGCTTAACGCATCATAAGCATTTGCAAAAGCCGTGTCAAATTAAGTGTAGAATTTAATTCACAATAGAACTTTGCAGGTAGTGTTGAACATACTGGCCTAAATCGTGGGTTCTGCAGCTTGAGGCAACCTGAACATCTGCAAAGGTCGAATAATGAAGGTGCAGGGAATATGAAAATGGACTAAAATTGGATTCCAATATTCAGTTTTTGTGACCTGCTCCTTGATGTCATACCTTATTTCAGTGAGCAATGATAATCAGTTTGTGCAGTTTTGATTATCAAAATAGCTTGGTGCAGTGGTAAGTGGCGGGTGAGTGTGTGGTGAGAAAATCACTTAACCCTTCAAGAGTATAGTCACACGATATTTTGAATCATAAGTTCGTTCGATCGAGATGTCACTTACGACACCAATATCATTCACTAATCAATGTCCAATTAGCAGCAATCGCTAATCAATGTTCATTCAATAACAATCACTAATTAATGTTCATTCAATTAGTTTTGTAGAAAACTGGTGTCGCTCACATTAAAAATGGAAACCGAGGGCATGTTCAGAAAAAATTTCTAAAAGACATCGCTCACTACTCTCTATTTTCAAAGAATGTGCAGTGATACATTTTCCTCATAACTGGGAATGCATGAAAGCTATCCTTTACCAGACTACTGTTCAGTTTTATGAGATCTTAGTTTTTCTTTTCTTGTTACTTATCAAAACTAGATGTAAGGTATTATTAGAGCTCCAGCCAGAATTATAAACCGTTTGATGATAACGAGCTCCTGTTACCAGTATTCACCTGTTACCAATAATATTCACTCTCTTTAGGAACCATAAAGTATTAATTAACCAAGGTGAAAATGTGACATTGAAATAGGGTTATTTTAAAGGGCCCTGAGGATTTGAACTGCTTAGAAGTAAAAGATAACTGAAAACCCGTTGACTGTTGCATCAAGCCAGGTTTCCATATCACCTTGGCAATACACGTGAAACATTCTCAAGACTTTTTCTTGCCTTGGCTGGCACGTAGATGATAATACAGGGACGTCAGTCACTTCATTTCATTTATTTCAGTTCAAAAACTATTCCATATATTTACACCCCTTTGTGAGAAACGTTTCTCCCCATTAGATGTTTCTTTTTGGACCTTACCAAAAACGATCTCATACCATCGTAAGCGTGCCAGTAGCATCATCAATGCAATGACTGGGACGCTTCCCACGTCACTTACGATGATATAGAAAAATAGGCTTTAAGCACCATATGCCTCGCCAAGGATTGCTTTGAAACAATGGTAATAGTTGGTAATTGTGACATGTCCCTTGACACCTTAATTTATAATATAAATCAAAGGGATACACTCCTCGAGATCCTTCAGTTATTAGTGGAGGCCTGGAAATTGTTACTACTAGCCTCTCCCTTGGACCTCCTACTGAAATTGAACCTCAATGTTTCATAGCATGATGCAAAAAGCTTCAATAGCACTTAACGACCTCTTGATGGGTGCATCCTTTGTTAACCAAGAGGTGCTGTAGTGAATTCAGCCCTACTTTTGTATGTCTCTTATCACATTTGTTGCCCTGGAACTGTCGTTGACCCACAATGGGGGCAAAAGACAAATTAAATATCACTCGATACATATTTTGCAAGTGTGTTGAATTGGCATCGAATTTACAAGAAAGGGGCCCAGAAATGATAAATTTGTTGTTTTAATGTAATTTTAGTATGAAGTGAAGTGGGAGGAAATGATTGACCCGAGATTGATTCGAACTTGCAGTCCTCAGCTCATGCTCCACTACTGAGCCATCGGGTCACGCTTTCAGGCCACAGCCCCCGGGGGAAGTCATTTGCTCGCACTACCCTCTCTTCCCCAGTTTGCACAAGGGTGCCATCGCAGCTCCATCGCAATGTTCACTGGACTTACTGTCGAGAGAGGAGTGCCCTCATCAGTGGGGGTTGGGGGACTATATATTGCAGCCCCATCGAATGGATAGGGTTGATGATAAAGCAATTTAATTTTGCTGTGATGTATTATATGAGCAGTCTTGTCTATACTAACAATCAGACTAGTAAAATTCCAAAAGCAGTGGCACATGGAAAGCAAACAATTAACAGCTAAATTTTATTAGTATGAGGAGTTTTGAGGATTCACCTTTTTTATTGATAGGCCTTGCACAAATATGAATGTTCGTATCATTTGCTGAGTTTTAGATATGTGTAGGGCAATGATGATGAAACAGAGGGCAATGCTAGGAGAAGAGAGAAAGTTGTTTTCCAGGAGAAAGTCGCTTTTGTTTATTTTCTTATGTTTACCATAAATCCTTTAAAGCAGCGAGAGATAGCTTCGGGAGATAAAGTTAAGAGAAGAGAGAGGATTGGAAAAGAAGGAGGGAGATAAATGGGAAGAAAATGTGGTGGAGGAAGGTAGAAGGAGGTAGAGAGACACTGAGGGAAAGATAGAGAGAGCTGTCTATAGGCTTAGGTACAGGTGGCTGCCATGATCACAAATTGTAGTGAACAGCTTGTTACTAGCTGATAAACGATAAAATTGATCCTTTCTACACCAATACAATAAAACATACTATCAGCTGAATTAACAGATATAATACAACATTGATTGGTTTAACGAACAATCGATGACTACCCAACGACTCTTTTTTGATGTAAACATGTCAAATTTGTCAAATTTAGGCCAGTAATCCCTTCAGCAGTACGATGTGGGGGGTAATGTAGCAAATTTGTTTAGTCTCAATTTAGGATGATTTATATTTGCAACGGCGATTAGGTGCTTTTTACGACAATAGAGTGATGAAGTGATGACGTCATAAAAAGAAATTTTAAGCGTAAAGAAGATTGTAAAACAGGGATATTTTTATAAGATTACTTTGAAAATGTGAGAAGATATAATGAGCTGAAGACAAGAGGTTTGCTATGTACTGTTATTTGGGTTGGTTCATAAATTTTAGAGGCGGATTGAATATACAATGCTCTGATAGGAGCTAAATTGACATTCAGCTGCCTATTTAGCCACTACTAGGATCGAAATCAAGCCAAAATTTGGCCATAATGGCTATTCAAAGATGCTTTTTAGCAACTTAAAGTCAAAGCAACTATTTTATAAACAAATATTTTGTGACTTCAGGCTTGAATCCTCTTGTCAATTGGTTCCGTACAAAAACGTGTTGTTGGCTTGTTTCATACATTATAACTGATCAACGGATCAGTAGAAATTGTTTGCTGGTGTGACTCATTGTCTGCTTTGAAGTAGTGAAACTGTTTACTATGGTAAGGAGTTTAGCCCTATATGGAGTTCTAAATGCATTAGGATACATTGCAAAATAATTAAGATAAAGTATTGAATAGATGAAGAGGCCATGTTTGAATTGAGGAAACTATGCATGATCAAATTTGCCTGTTGCGATAAGCATTTTCTGTTATTGAATGTGCTATTGTTGAGATAGCTGATGTGTTACGAAGCGATAGAACTCTGATGGTATTGTTATAATTCATGCAAATAAATCAACTTGTCAAAATGCGGCCTAGTCAAAATCAATTTAATTCATTTGATCCAGCCTTCATGATATAATGTCCCTTGCTGTTAAAGTGCGGTCAGCTCGGTATCAACTAGCTCTGATTCTAATCAGGGCAAGGACAAAAGGGGTCAGCTTGGATGGTTGAAACCTGATCTGACAAGTCCAAGAACATTTGGCACGTGACCTGTACAACAAGCTAAATATAGCAGCTTCAACTTAATCATAGGTAATAGGATTGCATAAATGGTGGATATACCGTGAACCCTTAATTTGTTCCCTGGGTCTTATTAATTTTTGACATTTTCGGAAGGGATCTTATTATAGAGAAGGCTTATGAAAGGAGAAAACTTATTAGAGGGGAGCTTGTGAAATCATCTGACATATACCACATACAAAATAATTTTCTTTTTTCTTTCTTTCATTCATTCATTCATTCATTCATTCATTCATTCATTCATTCATTCTAAGCTTCTTTTTCCTTAAAACAAAGGAACTGGCTAACTAGTAGCATCCATCTATAATTGGGTCTTTATCATCAGCCAATCAAAATGAAACGGAAATAGTCTTAACTGCAGATTGTATAAAGTTTCGACTTCTGTAGAGAGAAATATTGTGATTAGTAATAATTGCAGTCAGATTTTTAGAGTGTTTCTTCTTTCTTTTCAAGCAACTACTAATTATTTGTAGTAGAAGTTGGCCTTATTTTTTTTCAGCACACTATTCTTCTTAGATGCTAAAGTAAAAGAAATTGATTTTTTCTTATCATATATCATATATCATATACCATATATCATATATTATATATCATATATCATATACCATATATCATATATCATATATCATATATCATATATCATATATCATATATCATATACCATATATCATATATCATATATCATATATCATATATCATATATCATATATCATATATCATATATCATATATCATATCATATCATATCATATCATATCATATCATATCATATCATATCATATCATATCATATCATATCATATCATATCATATCATATCATATCATATCATGTGTGTATCAACTTATCAACTGACTTATGCCTTAAAAATTTAGTACTAAACTTTCTGAACTGTTTTAAGCAGTTGAATACTGCCTCCTTATAACCTACTTTGGAAATCACTGTGCTGTGCAGTATGTACGATTACAGATACGTATTTCAGCTTGGAAGTCGACTTGTGACCTAGCCAGACCTAGTGTTTCAGATATAAAATAACAATGACTGTTAGGCAATTTGTTTCGAGCTCTGGCTAAGCATAACATTGAATAATGTTAAAGAGAAGTTTAGCAGCCATTTGAAGTAAAAGTATGCTTCTTAACTCTGAAACACGTTTTGGAAGCATTCGATCGGAAAACTGGTATTATCATGAAACAAACTGAGCACGAGTAAAGCTGAAACAGGAGCAAAAGAAATAATGACAACTGTATTAATGATAGTAACAGCAAAACAATCACAAATGCTAATGAGAATAATAATGGAAAATAATATAGTTATAAATATATAGTAAAAATGTATGTGGAGTGGTTTTTTGAGTAAAAAAGTACCGTTATCAATAAAAGTCTCAAATGATTTATCCTCGCTAGGCAAGAAAATCACTTTGACGTCTTCTCAACAAGATGTGTGAATTAATCACTGAATTCATCCTTAGGGCATATTTTATGTACAAAGCATACTGCTCAACACAGGCTATTCAATTGTAAAACAGGTCTTTCTTTTATCATTTATTATTGATTTTAGAATAGTCATTTCCATCTGGTTTCTTTGAGTCTAACTTGGACTATGTGTAGATATGCAATCTCTTTCTATCATTAAAAAACAACAGAATGCCACAAACGACAACTTTTGAGCTCCACTGTCTCCCAAATAGGAGAAGACACAGAGTCATCTGGTTTTCAGTTTGGATGACACTTGTAATTCATCATTTTATTTAACAAAAAACAATAAGCAACAGTAAGAACGTAATGAAACAACGGAAAAAAGCAACCGACAGCAACCAACTAACATAGATAAAGACTGGAAGGGGTCACTGCTATTGAATGTCGGAGCATTCGATCAAAGCGTCTTGTTGCTATGATGAATGAGATTGTTGCTTCTAGAATTAATCTATTAGCAATGTGATTGAATTGTGGATATGTAGTCTCAGAGTCTGGTATCAAAGTTTGATATTAGCCTAAATGCATCAATTGATTATAAAGATAAATGAAAACGAGAGTTAAGTGTATGAAGATTTTCACCTTGAATGTAAAATTTTATTCAAAAATGTTATAGTTTTAAAATTTGGTCAGGGTTAAGGTTATATGTGAAATTACACGTGAAATTTAAAAGCAAGGAATATTTCTGAAAAGTTTTATAGGAGGCATGCCGCTACAGAGAGTCACACAAGGTTAGAAAGATTATTTGGACATGCCATTTCTATACATAAAGTGACACAAGCACAAGAAAATAGTTTAGATATCATTGTTAGCATGAATTGTCTGCATGACAAAATACAAAGAGTTGAGACCGAGATTTTTGCTACCTTATCATTCAGTCAAGGCATGGTCAAAGTCATTGGCAGCGCAAGCCGCTGTGAAATCACGGGGAACTCTTTTAGGAACACCTCCTTTATATTTCAGGGTAACATCCTTTTTACATATAGAGATATACCCATTCTGGGCTGAAGACAGTTGATGAGCTCAATGATAGGCTTGTGACAAACTTCAAGAGTTTCATGATTTTTGAACCAATCAAGCTTGCTAAAGTTTCAAAAGATTCGAATGAATATACCTTAAATATCCTCGAGAATAAACCAACCCTCCAGAATAAACCGATTCGAAAGTAGTCCGGGTTAATTAAGCCCACAACACAGAACTAACCCGATTTGGAAACTAAGCCGTGTTAACTGGTATCGACAACTTTTGGGAATTTTTAAAGAGGATGTAGGCATTGTGTGACAAATTCAGCTTTTTATGGAACACATTATGAAAATTGTGGGTGACTTTGGCGTGAACATTTGAAGATTTCAAAAAGATCCTGTCCTGGTTTTCATGTCTCATTACAGCATACACCGCAAAATGGACCGAATTCAAATATAAGGGGAAAACTTTTACTCCGGACGAAAATATACCGGGACTTTAACAATACGTTCTTGCATAGAGTGACTAAAATGTTAACATCTGGTGTATCTTGTTTATTAGAATCGTCCAGTTGATTTTCCCTATCTTTTGATAATGTGAAGATGCAGACAGAGAAGTTTGTCTTTGCGTAGAAATTTATTGTACCAGACTATGGCATATTCTCTTCATAGTGTTCTTTAGAAAACGTTTGAGTTGTTGTGGGATACCTACCTGCTGTAAGTGAATGCGCGCTATGCTCCTTCTTTGTGTTCAAGCAAAGTAATGTATAACATTGGGTTACAAATGTGTGCATATTGCCTGTACTTATCTATTATTTGTGATTGCCGACAGACTATCAATGCAGCTTCTGTTCATCGCTATCTATGTACAACTTCGGAGCACGCCTATTCAACGTATGCCACAATCACTTTAGCAATGGACTGACAATTTCAATCTTTCTTGTGCTGAACATTGTCAGTCAAACAATTATGCAAAAACAGACCAAATTGATATCTTAAGAGCTTTGAGTTTTCTATTTAATTCTTTGCGATAGGAAATGAAGAGAGCCCAGTTAATGGTTAACATTTTTTAACCCAATGTTAGATTTAACATATTTTCAGTTTATTACTGTTCTATTATACTCAGTTAACATTTCCTGCAGTTGTATATGAAAAATATACACTTGTATAATGTCAGTATATTTCAAGTTTTCAATATGATTCGTAATCTGGGAAATCCCTTGGCTTGCTTATAACAGAAAGACCATATGGTATTGAAGGGAAAGTCATATAAATAGACTAAGTGTAGATAGGTTTAAGGAACTTACTGTTGTAGAGAATGTATTTTAAGTTTTAAGTTCATGTCGTTTCAATAGTATTCTAAGCTTTCCAACTCTCTGAGCTTTCTTTTGAATCAGAAATAATCACTAAATGACAAGAAATTTTAGCTTAATTCGTTTTGCCGTTTGGAATCCTCAATTAGTGTTACTTTTGGCTTATAAACTTATCCAGCGTGAGCATATTTGAAATAGGTAGGATGCAATTTGGTTACTAAATGATGAAATATGTTCCCATGTGGAATTCTTATTAAATTAGGTGCTACTTGAGCTGAGTTTTTGTTGTTGCTAGCAAGCGGCCTTCCAGAATTCACACATAATATTGTCTATGGTTAATCACTTTTGAGAAAAGCTAACTAGTAGATTATTCTACGAGCTGTTCAATTCTGCTTGCATCTGGCCGCACCTCACAAAAAGCGGGTTAATTTTAAGAACAAGGCGATTTGATTCTTCGCCTAACGAGAACTTAACCGGTGTTCGTTGTAGCTAGGTTTACTAACCAGATTAAATTCTAGCAAAATTTCCGGGCGAGTTTAAATTCTCTTGAATAGTGGGCACTTCTATTGAGAATAGATAACTGAATCGGAATCGTTGTTCGAGTTGAAACAATGTCCATTCAATGCTTCTGAAGGGACGAGAGATTCGAGAATTAAAAGAGACCAGCAAGTCTTTTGGCTTGAAGGAAGTTTGTGTTCACAATGAGAATACAATTGTTTTCTATTCAAATCACAAGAAGCTAACCTGTCCTTACTGCAACAGCTACAAATAATGGGTTGTGCTAGATATTTCCGCAAGTCTCATTGCATGCCTCGCTTTTTGCTGATACAGTTTACTTTCAACGAAGATATATCTAGAGTTTTTAGGTGTGGAAGGCGTAGGTGACTGGTTGTAAAGCTGCTACGAAATTGGCGTTTTTCGGGCTTACGTTTTTCTAACTGGAACATTTTAGGAAAAGATTCCGTGTGGCCTCAGGATAACTAAGATTCTCGCGTCAGATTTGAATAGTCGGCTTTTCGAACGGACTGCCTAGAGAGATTATGCATAAATCATTTGTCTGGGAGAGACGACAGAAAGCAGTAACATTTCGGTAAGTGCTAACGAACAGAGTTACGCTGGACAAGCATATAAGCACATGAATTAAGGATTTCACGGCTTATTTGCAATGTATGTTTGGTTCGAAAGGTTTTGACATGTAAACACGAATACACCATAGACATGTTTTCGAGGAGGCTTAGAACCAAGAGGTTTATCCTGGTCATCTTTTGTTGGCTACCATTATTGTTTCTTTATGTGAGATATTCAAAAGATTTAGAAATAAAAGCAGCAGACTACGATCAAAGTTTTGTTAATGAAAGGGATTCATCTTACTACTCTGATGAGCTGCAGTACAACCCAGATGAGAACAGGAGTCTTGCGGCTAGCTATGACGTAACACCGAAGAGAAAATCACATTTGCCAGGGCAGAATGGGGAAGGTGTTGTTATTCCATTCTATAGAATGAGAGAAGAAAAAGAGGGGTATAAGCTGCATGGATTTAACTGCCTTGCTAGTGATATGATTCCACTGGAAAGACGACTAAAAGATTACAGAAAGATTGAGTAAGACCTTGTGCGTTCTTTGTTGAATCTGAGTTTCTTTGCCATGGTATTTACATTAATTTATTCTTTTTTTAAATTCACATAAAAATTTACAAGGTGTGCAAAGAAATATTGCAAGACGATGCCACGTGGAGCACGGAAATACATAGCAACCCCGTGACAATAGCATTTAACATAGATATTTGGAATAACGAAATAATTCATAAAATATTCCAATTTACATACTGACAACAAACGACATCATCATCATCATGTATCCTGTCAGTTCCAGACATTGATCACCTCATGAATAACCTTTTCCCATGCTTTGTTGTCATATGCATCATGGGTAATACTGTTTGGGCTTTTACCGAACTGTTGTAGATATATTTGCCGTTGTCTACCCCGTGCTCTTTTTCCAGGCATCAATCCAGTTAGAGATAGATGTTCCAGTTCTTTTCTGATAACATGACCCAAGAATCTGATTTGCTTAGTTTTGATTCATTTCAACAATTTCGTATCATGGCCAATTTGTCTGAGGACATGTTCATTGGATTGTTTTGCTCTCCATTGAATTCTTTGCATACACCTCGCTCGTAGAACAATGTACGAGGTTTTTGTGACATTTTGTGATTTTTTGTGATTTTTGATGACTTTTAATGTGATTTTCGTTGATGTTTTGTGAATTTGTTGTGATGTCTGTTGTGATTTTTAGTGATTTCTTGTGATTGATTTTTGTGACTTTTGCGATTTTTTGTGATTTTTGTGAATTATTGTTATTTTTGTACTTTTTATGGCTTTCACAAAGTGTACGAGATTTGGCGAGTGATATGCCCTCGGTAACGATGATGATAGTGTTGCAGGTAGTAATAAGGTAACTGGCGATCATCTACTGGTGATGATAATGATTATGCTTTTGATAACAATGATGGTAGTGATAGCAATGACTTAAAACATATAAAACTGTTTTTAGACATTTGATGCATTATTCTAGATCAGGAATCTTGCTCCAATGATTTCTTCTCAACAATGTTATAAAACTTTAATGGCTTTCTTCAACCACAAATGGGCTTAATCGAAGCCAAACTATAAAGCTGAGAGGCATGCTTTGTTTTCTATCTTTGATTTCACGTTTCTGGCCATCTTTTCAAGACTTTTAATAGCTTGCACCTAATATGACCTAACTCCTGGTTTTGCAAGTAATTATTGTCAGTACTTAGGCCAGAGCTAGCTCGATATATTTGCCCATAGGCCCAATTCGTAGAAGTTCTCATAGGTTATTACTGTGCTGAAAAGTGTAAGAAAAATATTTAAATGCAGTTTTTCTATGGCTATCATCATGTGAATCATATCACGGGTCTTATCCCAGATGAGCTTGGCCACCGTTTTACCAGGCCCGTAGCCAGCTTGAATTCGCAAGGGGGGCACAGCCAATATATATAATGCATATATATACACACACACACACACACACACACACACACATATATATATATATATATATATATATATATATATATATATATATATATATATATATATATATATATATATATATGTATATGTATATATAAAATTCATTTCTGTAGGGGGGCATAGAGGTAAATTTCTCAAGTCCAGGAGGGGCCTTGCCCCCCAGGCCCCCCCTTGGCTACGGGCTTGCGTTTTACCAGGTCAGTCCTATTATTTGTTACGGTGATAGTTAGTTGATCGAGAGTTAGGAAGCCGGATTCGCATGAATTTTAGTTCATTTACAATGGTGTGCAAGCAATTCTTGTAGCAAGTGTTATTTGGAAGGATTTGTGTTGAAACCTATAATGCCTATAGAATCCTGTCTTAGCACTCTCCTCTTATAGTGTCTTTAGTAAAACAACATGCTGTTAAGAATACGGAACTACTGAGGAACTTTTAGCACTGCCATAATTGGAGTTGTACAGGTAAGGCAGAATGGTTAAAATTTAACAAAAGAGGAGAGAAGGGAGAAGGAAGGAGGGAGAAAAATCTTCAAATTCCTGATGGAAGATGGGGGAAGTTACTAAATGGAGGTCTATGCCCCTATTCCATCCCTTTGTACAGCGTGATGAAAAGAAGAACGGGATGTACGCCCCCTGTTCCTTCTCCTAGTACCATTTGGCTAAAAGAGGCCCAATATGACAACCTTAAGAACTAGGTTGTCAGCTAGGTTTCTTGTAGAACAGACTCCATATATCCAATAATTGGAGCAGCTGCTGATCATATAAAATGTTGGTCTTATACAATGTTAAGGGGGAAACGTATACATGGCCGTATAAAGTGATTTATGTGGATGATAAATTTCGAATGGTAAACTTGCTCCGAGCTGATCAAAGCACTTAGCAGCTATAGTGAAGCACAGCTGTTGGCTTTGTTGTTTTGATCTATTGTTGAAAGGTATATTATAAATCATAGTTCGACCCAGTTTGTGTAATCTCGGCATTCTTTATAAAGGTTAAAATATTGAAATTCTTGAAATCTTATTTTTTCTAAGGAAACAAAGAACTTTTGATCTCCAACGTTTTAGATCCAACGCGGATGGAGAGCTTAAGACTATAATTAGATTGAGTATTTTGTTTGAAATGCATTAAAAATTTTGCTAGAGTTTCAGCCAGACAAAACGTTGTTGATAATGAGTAACTCGCATGGAAAGGAACATTCATCTCTAGGAATACCAGACTTAACCATATTGTATCAAGTCATTGTTTAGAGTTTTAATGGCACAAAGATTGCATCCACTACATTGTTCGTTGTTACAGCCATCTTTTTAGAGGAGCGAGCTCAAAAGAATATCAGAATTTTGGTATTGACCAGGAAGGACGCTGCCAAATAAACTGTGGGGGCTACACAAAAATTAGGGGGCTATCGCTGGCTGGCGAAAAGTGGGGGTGCTGAAGCCCCCCTACCTACGCCGTGCCTGTTAACTTTTAAGTCCCAGGCCAAATCGCAAAAAGCTCTGTCATATAAACAACTTGTCATTTGATATTAAGCAACTTCCCTGCCAAATTGTATGCATGAGTTGCATGCAATTTGGTAGACTTGCAAACATTTTTGCTTTACTGTGACTAACGGTGTATAAACTTTTATTTCCTCGAAAACCCCTTACTAAACAGGTAATTCTCTCTGACTGTTAAATTCGATAATAGAGAAACAAACTAAGAACAAAGATTGTATGAAAGAAATCAGAGTTATTTTTCACATATTCGTGGGTCATTCGAATCAAATAAAACAGAAGAAGTGGAGTAGAGTAATCTCCCGATAACTTGAAGCATAATAGTTCGGAGCATTTATATATAAAAGTGCTACCCAAAAAAATGCAATATTGGTTGGACTTAGCGAATGTTTGAGTTATCGGGGTTTTCGAGCTATCGCCGTTTTATTGTATTATGAGTTTTATTCGTCAAATAATAAAAAATGTGGTCTCTTTTTGTCGTCACTCTCGTCCTATTATTCATCAAAAAGCTGCGATTTCCATCTACAACATCGAGTTTTACACCGTTGCGTTGTAACGGTAGAATATAGAGCACATTATCTGAGAAATTGTATAGAATTGATTATTGAGAATATTCAAACGCAAAATCGCACTAAAGTCTGCTTTTGCTGAGATTTATTGATGAATGCGTTGAATTGTTTTAGATGCTTGAACCTTTTCAGGGTTTGCTATGAACTTTTCCCCTACGACTTCCGACGTCTGTTTTATTGATAAAAATGAGCTGTGAACCATGAGAATTATATAGTACCGACTTTTTACAGGAACAGATCCTTTAATAGTCTATGTTTGCCTTTCAACCCTAGATGTAAGGTGAAGAAGTATAACGCAAATTTACCCACCACAACTGTTATCATATGTTTCCACAACGAAGCTTGGTCTACACTCCTGAGAACAGTGCATAGTGTTATCAACAGAACCCCACCTCGGTATCTTAGAGAGATTATATTGGTCGATGATGCAAGTACGAGAGGTGAGTTTTCTAAAGGAAACGTTTGGGATGTTGACTCTTATCGCTCATGATTTTATTCTTGCATTTAGTGTGTGAGACTCATGTCTATCACTATCAACTTTTGTAGTATGTTATAATCCAGGTAAGCCAATACATGAAAGCAAACTGCAATAAAGTTCATACGAAGCTACCAGTTAAGTTGTGGGTCGTCGGTCCATTGTGAATTCATATTTCCAACAGTTTCTACGAAAGTTACTGTTAACAATGAGTTGAACAAGCTATTGCATTTGTTCATTCTCTCCTATCCAGTTTTATTTTGGTTATCCTAATTTTCGACGGATCAGGCTGTTTAGGTCTTAGCACAGTTGTATATCTCAGATTAACATTTCAAAACTACACATATCGTACTGGATAGCAGAAACTAACACTGCAAGTAGCTTGGCCTTGCAGTAGCATCCTTTGTCAAATAAATCTATCGATAGATGTCTCAATCTCGTAACTTAACATTTATGATAAGGCTTGTCTCTTTTGCAGAGGAATTGAAACAGAGGCTAGATGACTATGTTATGAATTTGCATAATGTCAAGATCATTCGACTCCCAAAGCGTGAAGGGTTGATACGGGCACGACTTCAAGGTGCCGCTAAAGCGAAGGGAGATGTATTGACATTCCTGGACGCCCATTGTGAGTGCACTGTAGGGTGGGTGGAGCCATTGCTTGCAAGAATAAAGCAGGATAGTACTTGCGTTGTCATGCCAGTCATTGATGAGATCAGTGAAACAAACTTTCACTATAATGCTGTACCAGAGCCCTTTCAAAGAGGCGTTTTCAAGTGGAGGCTGGAATTCACTTGGAGGCCGATTCCTCAGTACGAGATGGAGAGGCGATCTGATGAAACTGATGGCATAAAGTAAGTTGCTTTCAATAAAGAATTTTTGGCTACCAAGCAAAATATTTTTAATAGAACTGAAAGGAATGGAGCGATGCTTAGTTCCTGTTTAGATAAAGAATACGTTTATATTATCAGCCATTTGAGCCGCAATGAAGCGACTATGTGGTTATATACAAATGACAACTTGTTTCACTGGGCTGACCAGGTCTTGCACGAAATGTTATTAGAAAACCAGAGTATTGGCTGAAGGATCATAAATGTATTTTTCATTTGGTTCCAATCCTCTATGGATCAAATTCTGCTATGAAGAAAAACGAAGTCTCAATTTGAAGTGCGTGTTCATTTTGCCAAATGAAATATCAATTATAAATCCGATTCCTTGTTTCTTGCTAAATATTTTTAAATTTTTGCTTGCGTATCTCCTGGAAGATTGCACAAAGTGCTTATATGAGCTATGTAGTAATATAATGCTGGTTTGAGTGTTTGCTAAATGGTGTTTATGGTACTTAAGTTAGTGAATAAATCTTCTGTTCAGCGGAACGTCAGTTTGCATGGAAGATCGGAAGCATTTCTTAGCAAACTGAAAATACCTTTAACCCGAAAATTATTACAGTATCTATATTGATAGTCCGCTAAGTGCCAATTCACCCCTCTCAGTTACCTCACATGTCCGTCAAATGTCGTTGCAAATTAAGCCTGGAACTTTGGAAATTAGCAAGACCCTTTTGAAAGGGGTGCTTTTCGACTCCCTTGGGAGTAATCAGGAGCGTTTCAAAGGAGGGCCACCAGGGGCCATGGCAATGCCAGAAATTTTTCTGTTCCTTTCGTTTGCCCCTACCTTCACTATTTCAAGATGATATTTGGAATACCGATTGTTAATCCCAATAAGCGGACACTACAAGACGGTGTAACTCTCTTCATCCATGTCATGTATTTCTTGTTATTAATACTGAAGTTGTCTGTTTCAACTCTCAAAGAATGAACTTATATCTTCTAGCTATTTCATTCAAGTTTTGTATGATAAGGTTTTGTATGTGGTTCGTATGCTGACTGTTCAGAGTTTGTGCGGAAAATTATTAGTTCTTCCAGACTAGGGCGTACTGGATTGCATATATTCATTTTCTCTAGATAATCATTCTAAATACATTGACATTTGTTGAAAATTAATCTCGGAAAAATGCACTATCCAGCTATACGGTTAATTCAAAATTAACAATTCCTTCCTTGCCGCCAACTATGGTGGCGTCTTTGGGAGTGAACTCCATGCAAGTAATAACAGTCGCTATCATTGAAGTTGAGCGATCTGCTGGGTCATAACTTTCAGACATGCTTGGTGAACAACTACAAATGTACGGTTCAGTCTTCTTCGTGAGAAAGACATAAGATTGAGACAATGAAACAAACTATTACTGCTAAAACAATTTCAGCCTATACACCGATCCTGAAGATGCTCTTGCTTGGCTCATCTCCAAATTTTCCAGGCTAGAGTTGCCCATAGGCAAAATATGCAGACTTGCTTCCAAAGCAAATCCTCTAGCAGGTTTGCCGTGCAGCCCCCTCCCCCCAGTTTTAAAAACTTTGCACGATCCCTGCTGTTAAGTTGTTCTGTTTTCTGATTCATTGCAGGTGTGTATGTGTGCTGTACTCCAAAACAAAACGTAAATTGTTGTAATTTATATATTCCCTTATTTAGCAGCCTAAGCCCAAGGTGTGAGCCTCGCTAGAGATTGTCCACCTCTGTCAGTTTCTGCAAACACGCTGCTTCTAGGTGGCTGTTTTCTTCCTTTCATGGATTTTTCTTGATGTTCGTGAGAACGCGTTGGTTGTTTCTTTCTGTCAGTCTCTCAGACTATGTGAGTAGTATGCAATCTAGCAGACAGAACAGAACAGTTTCTTCCCACGATCGTCAAGAAGGACCTGTGAAAGAAAGAAAACTACTACCGTGTAAATACATATAATGTTCGAAATAAAGTTTGGGTAGGCACGAGAGAAGAGAACATCTCATTAAAAATCTAGAATACACTATAACACGTCTAAAGAGAATTTTGAAGTTACTGCGCAATCAAGTCCTGTTAGAAAGTGCATTCCCAAGTAGATTTATGTTTACTTGGGCAAATTCTACATAAGATCCATAAATTCTCTGTAGTCGAAATTTGCTATTTGTTCGTTTTTTTTTATTTTCTATACAGTCATTTTTACACCATATGCATTAGTGTGTATTCTGTGGCGTGGTGCTACATTTAGCTTTGAGGTTATTTGGAAAATTTTCCCATAAATGTGGAATTGAATGCTAGCGATCATAGCTTTGTTCGGCGACGGTTTGATGTCGTCCGAACATTATTATCAAGCTTATAGAAAAGTGAAAATGGGAATCAGAGAGCACGTGGCATATGACATCTGATCTTCATTATTTACTGATCCTTATACTTATATCTATAACAGAGTTTCTTGTGTAGCTTGGACATGACTTGTCAGCTATCTTTGACTGTAACTAACCCTTAACCCCAACTAATGCCTTTTTGTATCTTCTCCCTGTTTTATTGTTCAAATTTCTTCAATGGAACATTCCAGTTTTATCATAATAGCTAACTTGAGATATGATGAGTTCAGGAATGAACTATATTTTTTGATTTCTTCGCGTCCAAATATTTTGAAGCATGAAGGAGAGCATGAAAATATTGATCAGGCATCCAAAACTTCTGTGCAAGCACATAATCTTTGAATTTTTGGATCGTTTTCATGCCTCAGCAAGTTAACTATAGAGTAAGCTGCCATTTTCCTCAAAATAAAATTTATGCTGAATAACGTTTACAACAGATTTTGCGTATAAAGATACTTGTACCATCAGCATACTCGTAATAGCCTCATTCTCCTATCATTGAGTGTATTCATGCAAATCCTGAATACAAATGGTTCCAAGAAAGATCCTTGCGTCATTCCCATTTATGTTCTTTGTATGCACTAAAAGAGGTAGTTAACTGTTTGGTAACCGCCGAATAGTCATCAATGATTTTCTGAATTTGGATACGTTATATGTTGATGGTGCCTTTGAGAGCGATGTTGTTCTCTTCTATTTCGGTACATGCACCTTCAATGCAGGATTATTGTTTTTGCATCTGAATAATAATTCTACATTAAAATTTAAGCATCTAACTTTATTTCTGTTGCACATCAGCAATGCTCATTTATGGTCGTAGGTCCATCAAAGGAAACAAGTCACCGATATGTAGGTGGAAACATAATGACCTCATATTTGCTAAAAAACAGTCGTTTTATTAATGAAAAAGACAAAGTCGTATCCTATTTTGCATCATAACTGTTCAATGAGACTTAGTAAAGGATACTACTTGAAATAAAACCTCGTATCATCTCTTTTTTGAATCTGCCATTGACAATCAATATAAAATCTGTTTAAACGGGACTTTTGATAGATTGTGACAGGCTAAGTTTGTTTATACTAAGGTTTGATTTGCATTCCTTGGAGAACTATGTAATCCAACTGTGTTTTGAATGTGCAGGTGCTAAATCTTCTTTTGAATTTGATGAAGTAGTGATTTGAAAAGCAGAGGATTGATCCTCAACACCAGAACAGTTTACCTACCCGAAATTGTCCTATTCCAACTTTTTTACGGCCACATACGACAGTTTCTCAACTGTGGTGGATATTTGGAGGAAAGAGGGGCAATTTTAATGATGTTTAATTAACCATCAACTAGCACACGAACCAGACTTGCAAAAAGACGACACTTTACTCTTCGTAGATTGAGATGTGAATAATCTCTTGTGTCTCTTTAACTACAGTTATCTAATTATATATGCAACGAATGATTGACATATCTGATAACGAGGCTAGATGCTGCTTAGGAGTAATCCGTGTACTAACACGATTACCATTCTAGTAAGTTTAGAATGAAATGTTTAGGGGTTGGTGGTTAAACTTTAGCCTCGAAGCCTCATCTAAGGCTCCTTTGGGCTTGTTGCTACCTCCAATATAAAGCAAAGTGCCCACCATTGCTTTTTTAATTCAGTGTATCTATGTTGAAAACTCAATAAGAAGCTTCTACATATGGGTATGGTTCAATCAATCAGAGCCTCGGAGTGACGAGGCAAGTCTGCTACATAGGCTCGAGAAAGAACGAAATTTTGTATCTGACGACAGTCTCCTTCCCGTCTGCAACTGCAACTCCTGGATCAAGTCATCACTATTAATTGATCATTGAAATTGATTTCAGAATGATATTTGATTTGTTTCGCAATAACACTTGCAACAAAATTCTCAACAAATTTGATATATGAAATTTGAGTTATGAATTATGAGTAACACTTACTGTATTTCCTTCACCAAAGAAGGTACCGACCATTAGCATTAACTGATAACATTAATTCTTACCAAATGTGAGAGAGAATACAGATTTGTCAGATGAAATTCTTGTATCTATAGATTATCCTAACTTGTTTTCTATAAAGTCTACTGCTCTGTCTGCACATAGTACTTTTATATCTCTTTTGCATTTAAAGGACTCCAGTTATGGCCGGTGGCCTGTTTTCAATCGACAAGAAATATTTCGAAGAAATTGGAACCTACGATGAAGGAATGGATATTTGGGGAGGAGAAAATATCGAAATATCTTTTAGAGTATGTATAATTGCATGTTATCTAATGCTATGTTTGAAATCACAACACATTCAAACATTTTTATCATACTTTCAATCTGAAGAACGTGCTCCACAACTTCCTGAGGACAGTTAAATTGCGTGAACCTGTTCAATTTCAGTTAAACATTATTGTTTCAAAATCTCAGTTCTCACTTACACTCTTTTTCATATAAGAACCAGTAAAACTGAGGTTCAGACTGGCTGTTCTTAATTTGTCCAAAATTTTGAATGTGAATTGTTCTTAATCCGCTCTTAAATCGTTAGGGTGTAGACAATTTAGACATTAGACAATATACAAGATAACATCTGGTATTTATGAAACAGCTATTATTATTAATAACATTAGCTAAAGATGAAAGATAAAAGTTCTTGCAGATGTATAATTCTTCCCAAAAGCTTTGATACACTTATCGCTTTGTATACACTGATGGTTAGGGTGTTTCAAGGACTTTTGGCAAACATTGTAGAGGTTAGAAAGTTTTACATCAGTTTCAAATCATTTGACGACAGTGCTTCAGCCTCAGCTTGTTCTTAATTTGTTCTTAATTTCCTATCAATTTTGAGGCTCGTGCTCTTATGAAATTGTTCTTATAAAAATAAGGAGTGTAATCCTTCAACAGTTAGCCAGATCCCTTTGGTTGGGTAGTTAACCTTTTTTGTTAACCTAAAAAATCAAACAATTGCTTAAGCATACCTGTCTCCCCAAAAGGAGAGAGAATTAGTTTAATCTAAAGCAGTAGCTTTTTCTCATACTTGCTTGAATCATTTTTGTTGTGCTTGCTCTCAAACTACACTCTAAGCTTTGGAGGGGAGTAAGAATTGAGTATAACTTTTCTTTTCTCCATCGAGGATATAACATTAGCCATCTTTTCCTAAAATTTGCATTCACCTCTCTCATAGATATGGATGTGCGGTGGTTCCATTGAAATGTTGCCATGCTCACGTGTTGGCCACGTTTTTAGACCTCGGTTCCCATACTCTTTTCCCAATCGGAAAGGAAGAGATGGTGACGTTGTTAGCAGAAATTTAATGAGAGTTGCTGATGTGTGGATGGATGAGTACTCTAAGCATTTTTACAATATTAGGTGAGCTATCTTTATTCAGACAAGTTGTTCTGTGTGCTAAACTCGTGGACTTTTATTTTTTCTACGAAGATGTTAGTGAAGGTGGCTCCTCTGAAGAAAGCAAAGACTTTAAAGAGTGGAAGATCATATTTTGTACGACTTCTTCGTTTTGCACTTGATTTGTCTTTCAGTGAAAAGTTTCTTCATCACAATTGTTCTTCAGTTTCGTTTCGTTTCGCTTCAGTCTGTTGTTTAGAAGAGACTATTGCGATCTTAAGGAAATTGTTAGATAATTGGCTCCATCTAGAAAATTTTTTCAAAAATGCCATGGAGATTTCGCAGAGGTCAAAATTCCCCGGAGACATTGCTAATATACTAACTCTTGTATTTGTCTTTTAGATTCGATTTGAAACGGAAAGAGCATGATGACATCACTGATCGTCTGAGTCTGCGAAAGAAGCTAAGTTGCAAGAGCTTTAAGTGGTACCTGACAAATATCTATCCGGAGCTGGAGATACCTGACGATAATTATGTTGCAACTGGGGAGGTAATGTACAGTACTTCCTTGATTTACCGTATCTCGATTAACTGTCGCTCGATTATCCGACCGTGACTATTCTCATATAAGAGAAGTCATACATGTTGAAAGTTGCCTAATTTCGCACTTATAGGCTACAAAAATGTTTGACGATTGCTTAACTTGGCTCCGTAATCGGCCTAAAGCTACGCTAGTGGATACGTGAACATTAGTTTCACTTCATGAGCTGGCGTTGGAAAAATGAAAGCAGATGGGCATTATTCCTCCGTTGAAAAAGTGAACTCATTTTTTATATCTTAGCACTTTAATGAGAATTTTGCAATGGTAAGATAAGAAAAGTTTCTAATTGTCTTAGCCTTTTTCTTGTGCACCGATGTCCAAAAGTGTAATTTTATCCGACACCCGTTTAAGAAGGCTGTGTCCAGTAGCGGTCGGATAATCGAGGAAGTACTGTACCTTCATTGATAGTTATCGTGTTGTCTTGCGCTTGCAACGAAATCTCATGTAATGTGGCATAGATTAATTCAAATTGGAACAAATAACTTAGAATCTTAGCCAAAGGAATGCGAAACGAACAATCTATTGTCTGATGCAGTCAAATGGAGAATATGATTGGTCGAAGCAAAATGAAATGAATGACCTATTGTCATAAGTAGTCAATTGGAGAATATTAGTGATTGGTGAAAACAAAGCTGAACAAATAAGCCATTGTCTTATGCGGTCTATCCGGAAATCTGATTGGCATATAAAAATCGAAACGAATAATGTACAGTTTTGTACTGTCGATTAGAGAACCTGAGTGGTAAGAATAAAACGGGAAAAATACCCTATTCCCAATTTGAGAGGTCAAAAACACCTGCCAATCCAAGGCATAATAATGAACGGGTGAAACTAAATGGCAAAATGTTGACTTGGAACATCTAGATCGAAGTTTTTTTGATGATCGATTAAGTACTGTGAATTTGAAACTATTGCATAACATTGTGCGGTTTAGGATGAGAGTGAGAGGAGAGTTTTTGCGGACATATGGTTGAATGATTTTTGCAACTTGACAAAAGTGAACGCTATTCTTCATTTACCTGCATTGAAATATTTTGGTCGCATAATGAATTAATTAGTCATAAGAACATCTTGCAACGAGTCTGTGTAGCTTTTGTGGTTGAAGGGATTTCGATCACTATCAACTCTAAAGCTTTGTATGGCGGAGGTCCTTGATCATATATAAATTCTGCATACCACATTACGAAATTAGAATTGGAGAATTCGAGCAAGCAGATCTAAGAGTTGGAGCCAATGCTCTTGATTATGTGTGAAGACACCTATGAGGCTAAGGTTATTAACCGTATAAAGCGGTACGTTTTTACTTCAAAATGATAACATATTTCAAACATATTTATAACATAAAATTATAGCATATTTATAGCATATTTGGAATCTTTGAGAAATTATGCTGAAGCCTTTAAGCTACAGTTTTTACTTCAGCGAGTCACCTTTCATCGATTTGAGTACAATCCTTGTAGGTGAAGAATCCAGATACGGGACTATGTTTGGATACGTTAGGGAAACAAGATGGCGCCCCACTTGGTTTGTATATGTGCCACGGTCAAGGAGGAAACCAGGTAAAATTCTGGCTACTTTTACAGATGTTCATGTTCAATTGTAATTTCTTCTCTTGCTGTCAGGATGCATGAACCTTGTTTATATATCTGGAGGGGGATGCCTTTCAGCTATAGCTGCTTTAAATACACGTTTTTTTTATAAGAAAAAAGTTTATAAGAAAATGAGGCTCAAATGGCCAAAACCTTAAGAAAATCCTAAGAAAATCACAAGGCTCAAGTTCAAGAAAATGCTAAGAAAATTACAGTTCATCTTCTTTACATGCCAGAAATTGATATTGGCTCATTTTTGCAAACTCTCGTACAAAGATCGAGACTTATGGTGACTCAACAAATACAGAGTAGCCTGTTTCAGCCAGTTTTTTCCTTCAGAAGTTAAGAAAATCTTAAGAAAATCTCAGCCTCAAATTCGTGAAAAGTTAAGAAAATTGAGCCTCAGGAAAAATAGTGTTTTTCTTATAAAAAAAAGACGTATACAGGCACAAAGTTTAAAGTGCAAGTAAATCAATACGCTAAAGAGGGTGCATTTGAACAGTTCGTGCACCTTCCTCTTCCCTGGCGTTGTCTACCTATGCCCATTTGGTGCTAGGTGGACAATGAAGAAGCATGTAATTGTGGCTACATCCATAAAATATCCACATTGTAGGCGAACAGGCCTTGGAATCATTCTATTTGGTATATCTTTCAAGAGAGTTATCCATCTATATCATTCCTACACTATAAATCTCTTTGTCTTCAATTCTCTTGTTGTGTAGTTGGGAATTTCTTTAATTAGCTTACTTGATCCCTGGTAGTTTGGTTTCATTCAATTTAGTTTAATTCTACTTTTAGGTATAGTTGTAGATCTGTAAAAGATCAGGTTGTTTCTCCTTCGTAGCAGCATGCAAAAAGTATTGATTTAGGCCACATTGAGCTATACAGATTTACAATTCTATATTGTATCACAGAGCGTAAACGTATGGTCTATAGAATTAAGGCCTAAATTAATGAGCTATGAATGACTTTTTAAAATATTCAGTAAAACGAATGCTATATTTCTTCATTCTGCATTAAGTTTCCATACAGCCAATCGTATGCACAGCATCTTATTCAACCATGATATTGCCTTCGACATGGCATCATTACTTTCTCTTTTGTTCAAAATCTTATTATTTGTATACCCTACTTATTTCGAGAATATTCCTCAGTTTCATCTTCCTCGGTTATTTGGCATCTTTGATACTTATGCGAAGTTTCATTTACGTTCTAGTACTTCACCTTGAACAGCAGAGGAGAATTACGAAGTGAAGACAATTGTGTTGATTACAATGGCCATGATCTTTATTTACGCGAGTGTGATAATCTTGGCCTAAATCAAAAATGGGTTTTAAAGGTAAATTGTTACTTCGCAGCTTATTATACTACGTAAATAACCCCTTCTACTTTCCATTGGACCGAAAACCAATAACCTGTTTTGTCGCCTGAGAAACGACTCTCGCTTTTGTAGCTATTATTCTCCTCTGAAGACAAAAAGGAGAAATGGCTTGCTAATTGAAATGAAAAGTATCCCTGCTAAATATTCGTTGTGACAATATTTTAGTTTCGTTTCAAAGCTCATTGTGCTTCTATCACCAATTGAACAAAACTAGGAAAAGTATGATAACTGTTTATGTGGAGCCAGCAAGCACAGACAAATTTTACATTTCGAACAAAGAAGGGCGCTTTTGAGAGATACATAGGCTAGAGATTATTGTGCTTCAACAGTGTTCATTTAGGCAAAATTCTCTCAAACAAAAACCTCTCTCAGAAGCGCCTAGGTGAGCCTTTTCTTAGGCAAAACAGTTGTAATACTTAAGACTAAAATGTGTACAGTAAAAAAGCACCTCATCTATTGGCATCAGTCAAACTAATAAACGTTTCGGTAATACCAAATGTCCATCATCAGGGCTCATTAGTTTAGAGCACTTACAGTACATGGCTTAAGCATAGCCACCAAATGTTTTAGAACCCTGTCAGGTCTATTTTCTTGCAACTTAATTGACCAATCATCATGCAGGATTCTGACCACACGTGTTAAGACTAGGCCCATTTTGCATGATGATTGATCAATTAGGTTGGGAGAAAATAGACCTGACAGGGCTCTCAAACATTTGACGGCTGTGCTCATGGCTTATATAGCTCGTTCGAACTCAGAAAGGAAAAGTTCATTATCCCCTTTAGATTTACATGCTGTTTTGTCCATCCTATTCCTTTATTCCCGTTAGGTTTAAGTTATTTTGACACAGTGCAGTTACTTTCCACATTTCGATAATTGACACTTTGCCCCATGGGTTGTCTTCTTATTATCCGCTTATTCCCTAGACTTCTTATCCAAACGCTTGCTTTAATCTTACTTTTCGCTCTTGAGCTCAAGCCATTAATAATTCACGTGCACGTTTGAACTAATTTATAATGAACTTGTCAGGGCACTCCCCAAACACATGATATAGCTATGTAGGAATTGGGGTGGGGCACTGTCCTCTGGTCACTGCACCTACTTTGAAATTTATCATGAAATAGGTTGCAATAGAATTTCCCACCTGCTCTTTACAAAGTAAACTTTAAAGAAGAGAGGAAGAATCTTTCGGAAAATTTGAAAAGATAACACTTTCCCAACTAAAATTGCTGTTACCAAATACTTCCTCCTGAATTTTGTCAGTTTTATTTACAAATTCTTAGCCTAAGAGTTGTACTCATCTGTTGCGACTGATAAAGCCCGTTTCCGGTTTCTACCTATTTCTTGTAGATGAACTTTAGAACCAGAATTGCGACAACTATTACATAGAGACATTTCTTCATCTATAGAGATGTTTCAATTTAACGACATTATACCATTTAAATTTGTGACATAGTCGATATTAGATTCAAAACTAGTGACATATCCAATATAGCTAGACTTAAACTAGTGAAATAGACATTTCAAGACAATCATGAGCCATCATCAGTAAGAGTTGAGAATAGGGAAAGTAAGGTCTTGTGTAGACTGGGCTCAAAACGAAAGAGCAAAATGACGGAAATGCTAGTGACCTTGAGTAAAAGTCACGTGCATTGTAGCTCCACGGTTGTGGGAGACTTATGCAGATCTTTTGGAGGCATCTGGGGCAAATTTGCCGGCTTTTGTAAAATAGGTTTGCCCACTATCCATAGTTTGGCTCCTCGAATCCTCCCACTATGTACCAAAATGCCGACTAATATACTTCACAGAGACAGTTGTCCCGTTGATTCCCTTAGAAACCATCCAGGCGATAGGTGTCTGCTTATGGTTATACGAATATTAGGATTTGGGAATTTAACGTCAATCGATTTTTAAGCACTAATAACAACCAGCTACCTTCCACAGCCTTGTGTGGTTGCTGCTGATTTTGAATATGAAACAATATTATGCTGGATTTCTTTTCATGATTATGATTTCTCATGTTTTCAGAAATATGTAGTTCTATTTTCTTATTAACTGTCAAGTTAATTTCTCCAACATTTTGACATTCAAAACTTAGCAGCAATGTTCTTAGCAACTAGATCAAAAGATATTAAAAAACTTCTCATTTTCTTAGAACAAAGAAATGATGAACAGCAGATTCAAGATGTGTATGGAAGTTCGACGGACAAAGTATGTTATGATGGGGTCTTGTGGCGGGGCTAAAAACCAAGAATGGGTATTCAATAAAGTTGAAGATATGAGGTGATGCAAGGCTCATATTTAGGTACATTTATTTAAAAAGTAGGGTAGCTTTACAGTTGCCCAGTTGTAGGATATGATTTCATAGCAATATGCATGACATGTACTTTGAGTATGGCAAAGTAACAGACCAAAGTTGCCATAACAGGCAGTTTTAAACTGCTTGAAATTTAAAATAGTAGCTTTGATTGTTTTCTCCCAGCATGCAATGCAGTTACTTGTTGAAAATTTTGATGATACATGCTAACAGTATCTGTGAAATGTAAGTTTTTCAAGAGATTGAAATGGAATAAATAAGAAACTAAACTTTCAATGAGAGGTAAATGATAATTGGTAGGCTCTAGATGGCATACATTTATACAAAAATGTTCAAACAAAAATAGAGGTTTACTAGAATCTTTCACAGCATAAATTTTTGTATATTTATCATGACACAACAGAATCAGATAGTAAGTACAAAACATACCATACAAAATTTTTGGCAAATTACTAGAGTCTGAGTGGGTGTAACAGGGTACTCAATATGCTATGATTGCTCCTATCATGAAAGTCAAAACAGATTCCCCTCACCAAACTGTACTGAAGTCACTTTTGGAAGAACACCAGCTAATATTATTAGATGTAAGTGTACAATCCAAAAATAGTATGATAATACAGCCTATTCTACAATTATATATGATATAAAGTAAATTTCAATTGATCTGAAGAAGGACAGGAGCAATTCAGTCAGAAAGACTATGTTTATCAGAGCTTACCATAACATATCATTTTGCAATTGCCCCATTCACCATTAGACTCACCTGGGGGGAATTTCCTACATATTGGGAAACAGGACTTATGTGAATAGATTGCTTAGTTATCACTCAGAAATCTTCTTTGATCAAGCTTTGCACTGGTTGTTTATAGGTAGGTGTTATTAACTTTCGTGAGGATGATCTCTACAGCAGCTTTGTTTGCAGGTATGGTCCAGGAAGTGTAAAATATGTAATGGATTTAAGTTACATCAAACAGTTTACAGCATACTGTAAGGAAAGAAAAAGTCAACTCATCTAAAGCAACTTTTGGGGAGTTGTCAACACTAGACTAACATTTTATAGCTTTAGGGGATCAATAGTCACTGTCAGTTTAAGTAGACTGTACTACATAATTCAACACTTTTCAAAGTTGTGAGGAGCCTAAGTATACACTTGTTACTAGTGACTAGGAGCAGCTGAAGTGTCCACTTACATAAATGGGAATTTAATATAAGTTCATGGCTGTCAAGAACTTTTTTCAAATAAATTCCCTGACTTCTCCAGGATCTCCAGACCAAATTTTGAAGACTCCATTTTTTTAGTTTCCTTTGCTGGCTTTGACAGATCAAAGAAATAACCTGGCTTATGTACTGACAATGAAGGAGCAAAAACAGCAATATTATGAAAAAATTCCCTAACAGGAAAAAATCCCTGTATTTTTCCAGGTTTTCCCCAACCTCAAATTTACATACCTAAATTTTCCAGTTGTTCCAGAGCACAGAACTTGAAGTTTATCTTAAACTACTAAAATATGTCAAAGACATTGTGAGAAGGAAATTAAAAACCTAGGCCCCTAAAACATGCTTGGCTACAGTAATTGTACTAGGAACCATTTTTATAGAGCTTAAAAGTTTACAAAATAATAGGTTTAAATTCAATTATTAATTTTTAGTTACTTGGTAATTTTTTGAAGTAACTATTTAGTGAAAAAGAAAATAATAATTCTTTCACAACTTAGTCTATACTTCATTTGTGTTCCCTACTGTCAATAAATGGTATGACAAAGCTATCCATGGGATCTTGCAAAAGCCAACATAATTTGTCTGTTTCTTGGAAGACATGGGCTATGATTTACCCAAACTACATTCCAGAAGGTCAAAAACCTACATTCCAGAAGGTCAAAAACTTATTGATATCCAGTCTCAATAATCAGGGAGGGAATGCCAGTTGGTTGAATATGAGGAGCTGACTTGGATTAGGATGCACCAATCATCATTTAGAAGATAACAGCTAATCAAAAGGTCCCAATCTGCCTGCAGAGAATGGTGGAACCCTACAAGGTCTTTTGTCTGCAAGATGAAGTCTCCAATGTGCACCTATAATATTCAGTATATCCCCATGAACATATATCTTTCAGCTCACATTGGTACATTGTTTATATAGCTTCTTCTGGTGTATAAGGGTGCAAATACTACTGTTTCACCTGAAAAGTCTAACTCTGCAAGTGCAGAGACTATTGTTTTGGACACAGCTCTCCCTTGACATAAATTCTTTCAAGTACGTAGTACTCAAACTCTGTAAACTGAAAATGATTTTTAAAAAATCTTCCTTTCTTGATAGATTATAAGGTGCCTTGTAAAAAAGCATAAAAATCAGACAAGGTCAGCAAACAGCAATTTATCTAGTAAGGATGCAAAATCATATCTAATTTTACATCATTGTCATTGCATGGGATTTCATTACAAATTTGGGTTGCAAAGGCCAAACCAATAGTATATGGCTTCTTCCCTATCTTCTCAAAATGTCTCACCAAGTAACTGTCATAATACCCTTTCCCTCGACCAATTCTTTGGCCATCTTTTGTGAACCCAAGCCCTGGAAGTATGATGAGGTCAAGGCCACCACTCTCAATTGCTACTTCTCTTATATCATTTTCAGTTGGCTGCTTTATATTCCAAGATGTCAAAGGCAAAGAGTTATAGTCATCCATATCTTTTAGACGAACCATCTTCATACTATCTTCCGTGTATAAAGGCACATAACATGCTTTGTTGTGACTGAAGATGTTGGTCAGTATCGGGGTTGTGTTTACTTCTGATGGCATACTCAAGTAAACAGAAATCCTCGAACTCTGTTGATAAACTTTCGAGCTTAGAAGCTTCTGTAGTACCAAAGATGATTCATTCCTTTTAAGCTCTTCCGACATGAGGTTTATCTTTGATTTTAACTCCTTTCGGAGTGATCTTTTTAAGTTCTGGATTGTACTCCGCATTTCCAGAATCCTTGGAAACAGGTTTGTCTACATCCACAGTCGTTATTTAATGTATAGAAATGTAGAAATGCATAAAATTGGATACCAGACAGGTTACAAAGACATTCGAATTCAAGACTGCACCTTTGGCATCAAAAAGTTGTGTTTCATTGAGACCATACAAGACGAAAGGAAGACTAAAGAAGACAACAAAATGACACAACAAAATGTGTAGAGCAAATCAATGATATACAGTAGATCATTTGATTGGAGGAGCAAATCGATTCAACCGTAGTGACTCCGAGCGCCGTAAAATGGGCAAATGAAAATGGGCAAATTTATGCAGCGCCGTAAAATGGGCAAATCACTATCTACGCATCAAATGATTATAGATTCCACCCAAATCATCCGGAAACATGTTTGTTTGACAGTTTATATGTATTTTTCATGCTTTATATGCTTTCCGTTATGATGGATTCAAAGTAGACTGTATCGGCCAATGCATTAGTATACAGCGTTCATATACGGGTTTTCCGGGGGTCGACTACATACCAAAACAACTCTTCAAAACAAATCGTGAGGGAATGGTTCTAAGTCCAGCTGTAAGGTAAAAAGAATGCTTTTTCTTCTGAATGGAGTATCGAGGAAACATTCTGTTTACTGTAATACTGACAATTAGCTTATGCTTTTGCTTCACTGTGGATATAAACTCACTCCGTAAAACAGGCAACTACGCTCTTTCCAGCCGTAATATAGGCAAATGATCACTCTAGCCGTAATATAGGCAAATGATCTCACTCCAGCCGTAATATGGGCAAATGATCACTCTAGCCGTAATATAGGCAAGTAATCTCACTCCAGCCGTAAAATGGGCAAATTATCACTCTAGCCGTAATATAGGCAAGTAATCTCACTCCAGCCGTAAAATGGGCAAATGATCACTCTAGCCGTAATATAGGCAAGTAATCTCACTCCAGCCGTAAAATGGGCAAATTATCATTCTAGCCGTAATATAGGCAAGTAATCTCACTCCAGCCGTAAAATGGGCAAATTATCACTCTAGCCGTAATATAGGCAAGTAATCTCACTCCAGCCGTAAAATGGGCAAATGATCACTCTAGCCGTAATATAGGCAAGTAATCTCACTCCAGCCGTAAAATGGGCAAATTATCATTCTAGCCGTAATATAGGCAAGTAATCTCACTCCAGCCGTAAAATGGGCAAATTATCATTCTAGCCGTAATATAGGCAAGTAATCTCACTCCAGCCGTAAAATGGGCAAATGATCACTCTAGCCGTAATATAGGCAAATGATCTCACTCCAGCCGTAAAATGGGCAAATGATCACTCTAGCCGTAATATAGGCAAGTAATTCATCGTTTTGCTTGCTAAACCATGGTGGGATATCAATTTTTTAAATACGTATTAAATAATGATTTATTTAAAAAATTCTTACACCCCTGTACCAGTAGTCAAAATGACAGCTCTATAATAAATATTTGCATCAAGTGGTTCATTAACCTTCTTTGTGATTTTTGTCTTAAATAATAGCCAGAAGTAAAGGCAAAATTCAGAATTTCAATGTTTTACTTGTGTTGGCATCATTTTTTGTTGGACTAAACGCGCAGTGAAAAATAAGGAACTACTAAGGAACTTTTAGTACTACAATTTGATCATTGGAAATTTAAATAACGAACATTTGGAACTAGTCCTTGAGCTAGGTTGTTTATAATACAAGCGTGTGTGTGAAATTATCGATAAACTCCACTTTATGAGAACAATTTTATAAGGCTATGAGCATCAAAAATTGATGGGAAATTAAAAACGAAATTAAGAGCTACAATAGTCGCCAAAAGTCCTTGGGACACTAAGAAGAAACAGCTAAAAAACCACTTTCCTCCACATATTGTCATAGTTGCTACAAACATGCACCACCCTCCCCCATAGAACAATGTTGGTTCGCTTGTGGGACACTTGAAGTTGGCGTGCACGCGAAATGTTCCCATTATCGTAGGTACTTCTCCAGAAAACCAACATTGTTTCAGGGGAAGAGGGGGAGGGGGGGTGAAAGTTCGTTGCAGAATACAAAAAGTGCAAAAAGTGTCCCAGGACTTTTGGCGAGTATTGTAGCTGAAGATGAAACTCTGTTGTGACATGATTTGACACTGATATAAAACTATTTAAAAGCTCTACAGTGTCTGCCAAAAGTCCTTGAAACACCCTAATGATCGATGTGCATAGAGTCATAAGTGTCCAAGACTTTTGGCAAGGATTACAGATCTGCAACAATGTATATCTTTCGTTTTGTGCTAATGTTATTAAAAATAATACCTTTTTCTTACACATCCAATTCTGGGATATTTTCAGATGTCTAAATTGCCCACACCCAAAAATTTAACGGCACATGCGAAACAATTCAGCTGTAGCATAGCGTGTGTGGATTCGGCAGGGTAAGGCTCGCCAAAATAGACTTCTGCTGTTTAGCTGACTAGCTAATACAAATCAATTCAAAGGTTGAAATAAGAAACATTACAGGAAGGAATTAAAGTGGAAATAAAATGACAATTACTACAATGAAGCCATTGCACCAATGAAAGCTAACCGATGTTCCAATTAAAAACAATTATTTTTATTGAATCATTAAACAGCTTCAAAATTTTGGAAAAATAAAGAACAGCCAGCCTGAACCTCAATATTACTGTTTCATGTAAAAAAATAGAATGTAGTGCATTTTTCCACTTAACAGCAATATTTCTATTATCGTACATCCTCGAATTGGTCCCCTCAAATGAGCCCCCACGTTAGAACTTCAAATTGTTAATAAGCCCCCCTCGAATGATTACGATAAATGAAAGTCTGAATTTGTTAGGGAGGATAGCAACTTTGTCTCAGCTGAAAGGGTGTTCTATAATTTTGCACCTCTGTAAGAGAGCGATATTTGCCGTTGGAGGTATTTTTCTGTGAGTGGAGTGGTAACAATTTCTGGAAAACATCGATTGCAAGTTGTGTGGAGCAAGGCTGTTGAGACTTTATACACCATCGTTTATCATTCTTCGAATTAGCACATTAAATTAGTTTATCTCTGAATGTGAGTGAACTGTTTACTTCACCTTGGAAGCACATTTAAAAAATTCATTACCTAGGACCTTTAAGGAATTTGTAAGAAACGTCTAATGGACATTGGCCAGAATATTTAAGAAACTACCTACAAGCACCGGACATTAGTTTCTTATAAAAACAAATACGTGTACTCACCTATATTACGGCTAGAGTGATAATTTGCCCATTTTACGGCTGGAGTGAGATCATTTGCCTATATTACGGCTAGAGTGATCATTTGCCCATTTTACGGCTGGAGTGAAATTACTTGGCTATATTACGGCTAGAATGATCATTTGCCCATTTTACGGCTGGAGTGAGATCATTTGCCTATATTACGGCTAGAGTGATCATTTGCCCATTTTACGGCTGGAGTGAAATTACTTGCCTATATTACGGCTAGAATGATAATTTGCCCATATTACGGCTGGAGTGAGATTACTTGCCTATATTACGGCTAGAGTGATCATTTGCCCATTTTACGGCTGGAGTGAAATTACTTGCCTATATTACGGCTAGAATGATAATTTGCCCATATTACGGCTGGAGTGAGATTACTTGCCTATATTACGGCTAGAGTGATCATTTGCCCATTTTACGGCTGGAGTGAGATTACTTGCCTATATTACGGCTAGAATGATAATTTGCCCATTTTACGGCTGGAGTGAGATTACTTGCCTATATTACGGCTAGAACGATAATTTGCCCATTTTACGGCTGGAGTGAGATTACTTGCCTATATTACGGCTAGAATGATCATTTGCCCATTTTACGGCTGGAGTGAGATCATTTGCCTATATTACGGCTAGAGTGATCATTTGCCCATTTTACGGCTGGAGTGAGATTACTTGCCTATATTACGGCTAGAGTGATAATTTGCCCATATTACGGCTGGAGTGAGATTACTTGCCTATATTACGGCTAGAATGATCATTTGCCCATTTTACGGCTGGAGTGAGATCATTTGCCTATATTACGGCTAGTGGGATCATTTGCCTATATTACGGCTGGAAAGAGCGTAGTTGCCTGTTTTACGGAGTGAGTTTATATCCACAGTGAAGCAAAAGCATAAGCTAATTGTCAGTATTACAGTAAACAGAATGTTTCCTCGATACTCCATTCAGAAGAAAAAGCATTCTTTTTACCTTACAGCTGGACTTAGAATCATTCCCTCACGATTTGTTTTGAAGAGTTGTTTTGGTATGTAGTCGACCCCCGGAAAACCCGTATATGAACGCTGTATACTAATGCATAGGCCGATACAGTCTACTTTGAATCCAGCATAACGGAAAGGATCCTGACATAAAACATGAAACATACATATAAACTGTCAAACAAACATGTTTCTGGATGATTTGGGTGGAATCTATAATCATTTGATGCGTAGATAGTGATTTGCCCATTTTACGGCGCTGCATAAATTTGCCCATTTTCATTTGCCCATTTTACGGCGCTCGGAGCCACCCTCACTCCATCGATTTGATAGCGAGGCATGGACTGGCGCAGTACAGTGGCGCGAATCGAGGGAATTACTGATGATTGCGCAAAAGAATTGCCGCTAAATATTTACATGAGACAGAGACCGAGGGAAAGGCAGAGGCAAGTGTTCTGTTCTGACATGTTTCCAAGGTGTTGAGCGCTTTTGAAATATACAATGACCCGTAGATTTTCTGTGAAAATATCACCATCACGCAAGATCGTTGAGGCCCCACGACTGGTAGCAAAAAGATTGTTTTCTATAGCGAGTCACCAGTTATGCAACACTTTCAGTTCAGCCGATCTTCATGTGATGGAGAAAACGCAACAAAGTTCACCCCATTTACAAGGAAAATTGTTAATTGTGGAAGGGAATATAGCTGCTGGTAAAAGTGTATTTTCAAAACGTCTTGGAAAACACTTTGGTTTTGTGGTAAGTAAATGAATATTTGTAATCAGTGAAATAATCGCCCAAAGTTCATTCTCAACCTCTGAAAGAAACCACTTTGACCTTCACGTATCCCAACACCCAGTTTACGGAGTACGCAAAATGAGTGAGATGTTGTTTGTCATATCCAACAATTCTGTGGGCATCTCTGACATCCTAAGATTGACTTAAAATGCATCAATATTCACCAGTAGAATGAAATGAAGCAAGAGATCAAAATGAGATCCTGTAGGTTTTCCTGAGATATTGTTAGCCCACCCCCTGAGGTGTGGTTTTTCCTGATAATTACTTTTTTCAGACGCCAAACCTGTTGTTCTCCGGTCCAATTTGTGACCCTACTGCATTCCATCTTCCTATACTTTTACCTGGCGGAGCAATTTCCCAAGTCATTTTACCAAAGGTTTGGTGGTATTTTCCACACATCTAATAGTTTCAGCACAAATCTTCGCAAGTTATAGAGTGGAGTGGGGATGTGTGAAGTTTGATACCTCTGAAAGTATGGCAATTGCACATGGAAAGTTATACATTGCATGATAACATGCAAAGAGAAAATATAATGTATACAAGAATACATACATACAAACATATCACCCCCTGTAAACTGAAAAAACAAACAATATAGTAGCGGTGGGATACTCTTCAGTTAGTGGTCTGTGCTGGGGGTTTATGAAAACTAGGATCTCTAGATTGGCTGGTTTGTGTTATTTTGGGGTTATATGAAATTATGTACACACAGTTAAATGATGATGGAATGACTGGGAAGTGCATACAGAGCTATTTTGAATAGTTTTGGTGCACTTGCTGAAGTGACTTTCTAGGTCCAGATTCATTATACATAGGATGATTTCATTTCATGTTAAGGATTGCCTCTCAGCAAAGCTGATTTTCAAGGTCTCCTTTTAAAGTTTGCACCTTTTTTATAAGATAGTCTTTTTTCCTGCAATGAACCTTTCTTAGCCTTTTTGTGACTTCAGTACTGACACTTTCTTATGTCTTTCTTAGTAACAGTATTAGAGTTTGCATAGCACTACATTGTTACATGGACAGATAGCTGCTTTATAGACATAACAGTCTACTACACGTGTTAGCACAAGAAATTGATATAAATTGACTACAATGACAACTGTCTAGTATGAATATTAAAATTTGAAATGTATATGACTTATCAACTTTCTCAGGTCTCAGAAGTGCAGTATTGAACTTTCTTAACTTTTTGAGCAACCTGGTATTAGTTTCTTATAAGCTACTTTCTTTCAATAAAAAAGGTGTATTTACAGGAAACTAATTATGATTTTAATCATAATTATTATTGATAATCAGTAATAAAGTCATAATGTTAAATACTTGTAAAACCTTAAACAATGAATGCTAGAAGAAAAGATTTTCGCAATTTAATGCAAAAAAGAAGATTTTCAAAGTCCTGGAAAGATTTTCAAAGAGGACCAATGAAGATGCCTGCTTTGGAAGCAGCTGTGAGACTACTCTAGAAGTGTGCTCCACCCATGCTACCATTCCATATATCATGACGGGCCTCCCAAACACCTAATAGATCTTTCTGTGAAGTTCTAAGTGTACCTTTTCCTTCAAAATACAGAGGATAAGATGTTAAAGGCCTTTTAGCCAACACAAATCTTCTCTCATTGTCACAGCTAATTCACCCCCCCCCCCCGCAACCGTCTATATTATACCAGGTATGAATATAAATAAATCTTTATTAAGTGTCTATAGATGTGACTACATTTTTGCTAGACAGACTGACATCTTAGATGCAAGCAGCTCACAATAGAACTGATAGTATGAAAGTAATAAACTGTCTGTGAATATGACAAGGTTTTGGTTTTGCATATGATCTTCTTTTGTTACTCAAGCATTAAAGTAATCTAGCAGGCTATTGTAAATGGAAGAAAGACAGTTAATATTGGAAAGCTATTACTTTATGTACAGGAGTACTCCCCTTTGTTACCTATATGTTGAGGTAACTACTTTTATAGCTTCTTGCTTATATGCCAAAATATACACAGTCTTGAGTGTTTTTTGTCCTTTCATAGTGTCCAACATTAAATGCCATTGTGCTAACTGCATGTGTAATGTAATTTAAGTTATTATGTCATATGGTAGAGTTTTCTCAGTATTTTGGCATCACTAGAGTGTTTTTTGGCAGTTATTAAGCATTATCTTTATTGAACTTATACTTGACTGCAACTTCATATTCATTTAGATTATTTCTAGCTTCATAAATTTTGAATTGACATTAAGTAAGCATGAAAATAATTAGTCTCCTAAATGTAATGGAATGGGAAGCTCCCTTTAAATGTAGCACAGGCGTTTGTGTGGGGTATTGAGTGAGGGTTTTGTTGTCCAACATTCTCCATAAATGCTTGCATGAAAGCTAGTATGAGAAAGCTTTTTGCATTGTAGGCATCTTGTATGTTCTGGTAACAAATGGTTTGTGATCAATGTGTGCTGCTCACAAAATTGGTCAACTGTCTTAATCCTCTTACAATTATCCTCATGGTTTATGAATAGAGTCTTAGGGTTGAAAATGGCACTTTATTCACGGACAATCTTTGCTTTTATGGAGCAGATATCACATCTATACTTTTGTGAAAAGGATAAACCACTTTTTTTTATCTCATTTGAGTTTAATTGACACTACAGTAATATGACTTTAATTTCCCAGTGAAAGAGACTGGTCATCTATATTCATTGTCGTATTTATATGTAACTTCGTAATTTCGTTGCTTTTTGTTCTTATAGGTTCATGATGAACCAGCACCAAAGAATCCTTACTTAGCAAAATTTTACAAAGAACCTACAAAGTATGCTTTAAAACTGCAGCTATGGTTGTTTCAGCAAAGGTTTATGATGTATATACAAAGTTTGAAGCATATAATAAAAACTGGTATGTAAAGCATCCCTTCTCATTTTGTTTCATAATTTGTATTATTGGTTTTTTTGGTTTTCATTTGGTTTCAAAGTGTCCTTCTTTACCAGGGCTGCATCCAAGTCTGTTGGGGTCCTGGGCCTATAGCTGATTGGGGCCCCTCAGGATTTACCTTAAAATGCTTTTCTTATATGACTAGCACTTGGCACCATACTATCAAGAGCTGCCACAGATAATGACACTTGCCCACTGTTTCAAGTATTATCAAAATTTGTCTGCAAATTGTACGTTAAACAGAACACTGAGTTCAGTGCAGTTCAAGGGCCCCCTAGCTTCAAGAGAAGTAGGGACTCCTGCTTGCAGTCCTAGCTGGCCAATTATTAAATGCAGCCCTGTTCTTTGCAATAATTTTTTTTGAAATTGTATGTAAGAAGTTTATTCACACTGTCATTGCTGGCTTTTTTAACTGATAAGTTTGCTTTATGCATTGCAATTTATCTTTTATGTGATTTATTGTGTGATTTATGCGATTTAAGGGTCTCAGTCAAAATCTGAATTCTGTTTCTTTGCTCTTCATTGCTACTTAAATGGGGGGGGGGATCTGAACAAATGGGGTTAGCCTTTTTCTAAAAGTCTAATAAGAAGTAGAGAGGGGCGATGATGAAGATGATGATGGTGATGGTAATGATGATGATGATGGTAGTGATGATGATGGTGATGATAATAATGGTGACAATTGTGATGATTATAACATTGACAAAGATGATGATGATGATGATGATGATGATGATGATGATGATGATGATGATGATGATGATGATGATGATGATGATGATGATGATGATGATGATGATGATGATGATGATGATGATGATGATGATGATGATGATGATGATGATGATGATGATGTTAACACTGAATGTATTAAACATTACCCCAAAAGGGGCTTCGATGAACCCTAGATATAGATAAGTGCACCAAGAATCAGAGAGCTTCTATCCCCATGCCTACCTTAGGAGGTCAGCTGTATAGTGGGTATATTGCAGCAGCGCCACCACATGGGGATGTCTTCCCAGTCCTCACCAGGATCAACTTTCTCATTTGTGCTAATACAGGGAATAAGGTTGGAGGGACTGGGGGGATTTCTAGCAGGACTTACTTTCTTATTGCAGTGTTCCAGGCCACTGCCCTTAGTCACCTGTAACGTAATGGTGTTCTATGTACTAGTATATTTTATATTGTATCATGTTCCTTTAGCCGTCATGTTGCGCACACGTGCCAATCTTACGTTCATGTGGAGTTCTGTTGTCCGTAGTAAACACCCTGTCCGGGCTATGTGCTGTACCTGTCAATGTATCTGTCATTTGTCATGTACTGTGTTATTATTATGTACTCTGTGCGTAATGACTTAATCTTAGTCTTTGTGTTGAATAACAAGTGAAAACAACAGGAAGTGTTGTTTCTGAGTTTGAAGCCTACATTAGGCCTAGGTTTATGGCCTAGGCCTAAGATCGCCTCCGGGTATGCCAGAGTGGACCATCTCGTGTTATTATACACGCTACACACCTTTTCTTTGCTTCTTTGATTGTGCAACATTGTACTGAAAGGTGTTGCTTCACAGGGCGTGGTTGTTAAAAAAGCATGACACTGATAGAGTTGTCGTCCCAATCTGCTGTGGCTGGCACCTCCTCGGGAGGAGAGGTAACTAAGTCTAGTTTTGGATGGGGGCATGCAATTTTAATTCAAAATCTGGACCCATAATTCCGCCCATGTTTGAAAAAATGCAACTCATAATTCCACAAATATGATGAAAACCATGCCCATAATTCCACAAGGCAAAGAACATTTTCCAATAAACAGCAAACATTTTGCAACATTTTCCCAAAATGGAGCCCATAATTCTGCACTTTTCTTCAAATGGTACCCATAATTCCGCTCAGATTTCGAAAACTGATACCCATAATTCAACACTTTTCGGGGAAAGGTACCCCTAAATAATGGCACTTCCCCGTATCCCAAACCTATTAAAGCTACCCCCCCGAGGATACCTCCAAGAGAAAGTATTGTACTACTAGAACTCTATTTTTTAGGTCAAGGAGTTATACTTGATCGTTCAGTATACAGTGATCTGGTGTTCACAAATGTTGTTTATAAAGATGGAAACATCAGTAAAAATGGTAAGCTGTAGTTTTCTTTGGACTTTGTCTTCTAATGGATGAACCATATGTTGCACCATTCTTTGTGATTGCTAGGCGAATATTAAGACCCTGTTTACACGGTATCGGATTCAAATGAAGCCGGTATGTTTTCATACCGTATTTGGCCTTCTGTTTACACGAAGACGATGATGAGTATGGTATGACTTCAATACGCTTATGAATACGGTATGAAATGAATACGGTATCGTGTAAACACCCTATTTCGATCTGATTTCATACCTGATCGATTCTGAGGCCAGCAGCGATAGTAGAAGGAACAGCCTCAGTATTGATCCATTATGAATTTATATCGGATTGGGGTGTTTACACGTTACCGTATTAATTTCATTCCGTATTCACAAGCGTATTCAAACCATACCGTATTCAGCATCGTCTTCGTGTAAACGGAAAGCTAATACCGTGTGAAAATATATTGGGTTCATTTGAATACGATTTCGTGTAAAAAAGGGTCTAAGAGGGCCTTCACATGAGAAATTTCATACCGGTTTGAAACGCCGGCCTGAGTTCAGTTCAGTGTGTGGTCAAATCCTTCTGAGTGTTCACATGAGTAAGGTGAATTGAAATTCACGCCGCCCTGAGTTTCAATTCAGCTTTTCATACCGGTCTGAAATTCCAAGTTGGCATGAAATTGTCATGTGAACGCGATTTTGTCAAACCGGGACGAACTGAACATTCAGAATCAACACTGAACTGCATCCTGGAAAACGGAATATTGTTGTTGGTGTTGCGTGATTCGAATTCAAGCTAATTTGAAATATCCATGTGAATGCAAAGGAAATAAGCCCACCCGAAATGAACTCAAGCCGGCATGAGTTTCAAACCGGTCTGAAATTTCTCATGCCAAGGCCCTCTAAGAAATAGCGTCGGCGTCCTTTATATTGTCACTACTGATGTAGCCCAGTGATGCAGCAATAATTTTTCTACGTTTTCAGGGTATGAATATTATTTGAGAGTGAGAGAAAGAGCAATGAGGCTTCTCACTGCTCCATATGCCGCAATATACTTACACACTCCACCTAATGTCTGTTTTGAAAGGATCATTCAAAGAGGCAGGGTATGTTGTTGTTCACTTTTATCAATGAATTTTACTTAGTAACGGACAAATACAGAATAGCGAAGTATGGAATAATTTGGCAAATGAATGAATTGATTAACGAGTGTATGAATATATGGACGAACAATTTAAGTGTAACAAATGATAATAATGGCCTAGCAAATAAGGAGCTGTCCACACGGAAACCGGCAACTAAAGTTGTATGCAAATGAAATAAATGAATTAATTAACGAGTGCATGAATAAATGGTCGATTAATTTAAGTGTAACAAATGATAATAATGGCCTAGCAAATAAGGAGCTGTCCACACGGAGACCGGCAACTAAAGTTGTATGCAAATGTATCAAAAGACATACAAATGAACTGGAACAGATAGCCGACATATTCAAGTAACTGAAGTTTTCCGGCCGATGAAATAGGCACACTTATGGACTAATCAAAGTTTGAGGGTTAGCTATACTTGAAGATTTGTCAACTGCTCGAAGATTTCATCAAGGACCTTTTAGAGAAAACGAAACCCATTAGATGCAATGCTATGTATCCCTTTTAAGAAGATATTCCTCAAGTGGAAATAATATGTGCGTTAATTTTTGTGGCACAACAAATAAAGTTTCCATGCTTTCATGCGATTTGTTTTCTTGTATTTATGTAGTAATTTTGTGTACTTTCTAGGAGTATGAGCAGCAAATTCCGTTGTCTTATTTAACAAATTTAGATAAAGAGCACCAAGATATTTTTGAAAACCTAAGGTGAGATTTTTTGTCATATGTGTCTTGGACATTGAGAATTTCAGTATTTGAAAGATCGTTGTAAGATGCAACATTGATAAAGTTGGCTTTGTTTTCAAGGGCTTAGAGAATTCCACTTAATGTACGGCCCCTTGACTGTATATTTTCTTTAAATCTGTAAGACATCCGGTCTTAGCCTTTTCGACGTACGCATCAAAGTAGCAAGGAGCCATTTCCTTCCTTTAGAGCTTGTATTTTACTGTCGAAAGGAGGCAAATACTTTATGTTCTTCCTTGTCCTTAGTCATGGACGGTGGAGCTATTGGGCTGGTGGGCTATAGTCCCATCACTAAGTTAGCTAGAATTTCAGCGCAGCTAATAGAGAAGCAAACATGACAAGAATAGGCTGAAACAGTAAAAAGGAATGAGTACTTTTTTGTACTTTAGTCAACAGCAGTAACTTGAATGCTGAAAAATACTGACTAATTGTTTAACTACGAACAGTTTAGTTTATCATCCGCACGTCTCAGTCCTTCATTTTCCTCTCAAGAGAAAGGCTCCTGAATGGTTTCAAGTTGGATCTAGAGCACACCTTTTTCTCTAGATTTTAAAGGACCACTATCGACTGATGCATTTTGAAATTCTGGCCCCAATTACTTTTGCTAGTTAGAGTGTTTCGATTTGCCGAGTTTTATACCTCATAAAAACGTGGAAAGTCTCCTCATGAACTTTATGAAAGGCGATGCCATTTCTTCTCAAATGAAGTTTGTGAAGGAAACTATGCTGATAACATTAAGTATGACTACCCTCTTCCTCAGCTGGAGAGTTTTAAGATTCTTAGAAAGGGGAACGAGTTCTACAGTTTTTCTGACATACTAGATAAAGTGAAGGGCTTTTCTTAGAATCAGAGATCAATAATAAGTGAGATCGTGCAGATTTGCAGACTAAGCTACGTCAATCCAGCTACTGCAGCTACAAACGAAAGACCATTTTCAATTGCATGGAGAATCAAGAAGTGATTGCGAGAAAAGATGACTCAACAGCGATTTACCCTAGTTGCAATATTAGATGTGCACAAAACAAGTATAGATGCTCTGTGATTTAATGGTACCAGCGGATTCGTTAGTTGAAATGAGTACTAACATAACGTTTGCTTATCTTTGCCATTTACTGAGGCTGACTTCGATCATCTATCTAAAGAGCCAACTAGTGAACTGCCAGATTATCAGTGATCAGTGCAAATAATAGACTGAAATGGGTCAAGGTAACATTTGAAGGCTGACAATGAAGTATGGTTTTAAGAACGCAGTTCTGGAACTGTGGAAATAGATCTTTTGGGACTGACTTGATATTAGACTTTGTTCTCCTCATTGTTGAACGTCATACAGTATCCTCAGTAATGTTTTAACGCTCGTTTCTGTTCAAAAATGTGAAAGTTTCCTGAGAATAAGTAGAAATAAACGCGTTTCCAGCAATTTCAGATGACATAAATTTTAAAAAATTTTGCGGAGGACCATGCCCCGGACCCAGTTAGAATTGTTCCCACCTCCGACGCTCGTTGCCTTGAAGTTTGCGAGATTCACTTGCCCTACTAACCACAAATACACTCCTCGGCCTCAGTTAATAAATTTATACTGAAAGGATTAATACTGAATAACCAGTACTTATAAAAGTCTAAATTATCAAGGCGATAAATTATTGATAATAGTATGTTTTATCAGTGTTCCAAGCTAATCAATGCAGTTATCAGGACAGTTATAAATATGAAGTGAACGTCGACAAGGAAATTCTCCTATCTACTTTAGAAAAGCTAAATTTCCACTACAATCAGTATCATGTGGTAATTCTTTTTCTTTCCCTTAGTGTATATACATCGTCTAGGTGATCTAGTAGCTTCATATTTTTGCAAGTCAGCTAAAATCCTTCTAATAGAACTGTGAATCAATGGCAGCTGAATGTTCTCCTGATGAAAATGAACGAAATTCGTTACTTTTTAATATGCAAAGTAAAATATCTTCTAGAGTTGTTGACAACACTATCATTAGTATAGGACTTGTACAAATTCGCGACTTTGGAAGGTTTGCATTTTCATAATGGCTGTGAGTTTTGTTTATACCATGTTTTGGTGACTGAGTTGCTATGATTCAGAATGAAGCAACAACAGCTAAGAATAGACTTATGGTGAGACTTGGTACCGAGTTTATTCTTATGACGAGACTTCTTAGGGAGTGTTCCCAGGAGAAACCTTTCTGCATCGCGGGATATTTGGTCCAGTAAGCATTTGGTCGTTTTCTCAAGAATCATCTTCGCAACTTGTACTTTAACACAAATCTTCACTCGTCACTCTGTAGATTTGATCATCATAAAATTATGAGTGTGCTTTGAAAAGAATGTCGTCATCTACTTTTATGTTTTAAGAATCTATGAAACAACACTAAACTCTGTGATATTTATAGGACGGAAATTAATCTCACATTTGCGCTTAAACTTGCTTTCCCACTGTGTTATCTCACTTTGTTTCATTGATTTCAATTTCTTAATCATTTTTTTAAAAGTTCTTTTATCCTATCCTCCCGTGCTGCAAAACACGATCTATTATTCCATCTCAGAATTGGTTTTATGTTTTCTATTATTGAATTCTTCCAGTAATTTAGCTATATTGTTCAATGACAATGATGCCAGTTATTAATTAATATTATCGCTATAAGAATCCATTACTAGTAGATTATTTTGCTGACTAATTATTTGTAGATGTTTGTTTAATAATGAGTTGTATTATTCCATGAATAATTTGGCAGTATGTGCACAAGCGAAGGACTTACAAAGAAAACTCTCTCTTCGATGTCGGGAAACCGGCAAAATTGATTTGTTCATACGTATATTCGACAAGCGGTTATTTGTATGCCTTTGAATTCTAGTAAAACTGGTGTCTGCCCTGTTCTCATGTATGATTGGTCAGAATTTGGTCGGTCTGCAAATGGCGAAGAACTTACGGGTGAATCCAATGAGGAAATGCAGTTTTATGCGTCTGGATTTAGCAAGGTAACACAACATTTTACACTAATTACTCTTATTATGCAACTCGAGTCAGCATAGTTTCAAGTCTGTGAATACACGATAGTTATCGTGGGCATGTTTTATACATAGAACTTCCCTTGAGCCTAACTGATAAATTTTCAATACTTTCGACGGTTTTTGCTATACGCTGAATCCTGTTGGTCCCAATTATGAAAGTTTTAGTGCTGGTCAAACTTTATTTCGTTTTCTATTTCCCTTGTTATCGTGGTCTTGTTGCTTAATGCAGGCGACCTACTTGAATCAGGAAGTATCTTTTTGTCATTTGCATTGATTATCCTAGGCTAAATCGTTGTTTGGCAGTTCGTTTCAAGTGAGAGAATCTAGTCCCCATATTTCCTTACTATGTCATAACGTTTGCTTGTGAAAATGATATAAGTGATGCCATCAACTTCGAAGAAGTTTCTAAATCTCGGGAATAGCCCCGAGAAGTTTAGTCTTTCTCGTGATTTGCATAACAAGTGTAGAGCCGAACAGATTTCCAGTCGCGCAAATCATCATAATGTATGAAACTGAACTAGTTACTTCAATCAAATGCTCTGTTATGATAGCTTCAAATTGATTGGAAATGTCATTAGCTTTTGTATTACTAATCATGAACCTATGAGAGGTAGTAATTTTATTGATAATTGTTATTTTGGACTTTAATTTCTAAGAATCAAGCAGGCATTTTACGTTCAGCCTCGATGCTCATAGTCATTAACTTTAAATCATAGGCATCAGCTTTAAAATTGTTTAGCTGAACTTGTAATGCGTTCTTATGGCCTTATCCGTCCAAAGAGGGTAGAGAAATCGCTATTTAGGGCTAGAATGAAAATTTTTAAGGACTAAAACGGTCTAAATTGAGCAGAGCACATGGAAAACTACTTAACACATGGAAGATGCTATGTAGTGCTAGTGAAGTTTTTTATTGAATGATTACTAGTTGAGATATTTAATGCGAGACAAAAAGATTTAATATGAGACGATCTCTCCTTCTCCCATAGTAGCCTGTGTGTTTGTTTGTTCCGCTGTTTTCCTGTATTCCATGCCAACCGATTTGTAGTCGCTCTCATGTTAGCAGGTTGCTATCTCTCTTATAAGTGATTTCTGTTGTGGGAGGATTAAAGCTCTTTCTCCATTTTGGAAATTTCTCTTGTTAAGGTGCCGTTTCGACTTTGAAAGGTTTTAAAGGTTCTTTTCTATATGGCTACATATTAATGCACAGTATTAGGGAATAATACAATGTGTTGCTTGGTATTGTAATTTGTTGTAGACAGTTGCTAAGCATCATTACCCAAAACGGTTTCCAACTGTTTTTGAGGCCTAGAACGTATTTACGTCATCTGCCCAGGAAGATATTGTATACAGTTTGAATATACTGTAAAAGCCGGCATGTAAGAACCATCATTTATTAAGAACCTACAGCTTGAAATTGAATGTTTTATTCCAACTACTTAGAACCTTTTAGGTCCGATGTTCTAGGTATGCTGTTACAAATAGTTTCATTCTTCGCCCAATCTGTAGAAAGAAATTCAAGCTGTTCCCCAATCTACTCATTCATAGATGCTCTAAAAGCATAGCGTTATATCTCTGATAGTAGACAGGATCTGGAAGGATATGATCAGTGCTATGATCCTGCACCCTGATTACGGGAGCTTCCTCATCGGGTAAGAACATGAGTAGGCTCTTCAAAATTCCAGGTTCCTATGTGCGAATTTTTACTGTGTACAGAACCTCAAAGACCAGAATCAAGATTAGACAACTTTTGTGGGAGACCAATGGCCTTAAATTTAAATTTAAAATAGCTACTAACAAGCCTAGCAAGTCTCCTAATTCTCCTGGCTCTTCTTACAAATAACGATTGTATACATTACCTTATTTATCTAATTAATTAGTTTCTTTTCAAAACAGAAAGTAATCCAAACTAACAGCCTGCTTATTTTGCTCTAGTGGAAAACACGTGGCAATTTCGTTGGGGCTCCTAGCGTAGCATTGGAAAAGTGTTAGGAGGGAAGTCACATAAGCTACCAGTAGTGAATTTTTTCTCCTGAGCTTAACTTTAATGGCAAGGCCTAAGATTTTGGACGATTTTCCATTTGGGCGCCGACTTGCCCTCTCGTATATTTGCAATTTAGAAAAATCTCTTTCCTGTATGTCATAGAGACTCTGAAGTGTCAGTACACGAGCGTATTATATAGCTATATGTAACAGGAGTTGCGTCTTGAAAGCCACATCACATAACAGTTGATACTGGAAAGATATGAAAGTCAATTGTCGGCAGTGATAGCGAGAAACGCAAGCCATATTGCAAAGTGCCCAAAGGAGTCTTCATGTAGAAAGCAAATCCAATAGTCTACAAAAACGTATCAAAAGAATGGAAAGAGACAAATTATAGAGTCATGAGAATTTATGGAGGTTTTCTATCCCGTCATGCCCTCCCCCTCCTTAGAAGTACCATCGGTGATATGATACTTTAGAGTTGATTAAATCCTTCGAAAGTACAACAGCACACTTTTGTTTGACATCCATCTTGAAAGCTCACGTCACATTTCGTGGTCATGAAAGCTTGCATGTGATTTAATATTTAATATTGTAGAACTGGTTGGTAATTATTTTGCGGCAATCAGTTCTACTGCAAGGTTTAGGTTTGTTATTAGCTCTAAACCAAAATAATAGGCTGGAAAATATTTTACTTATCTGCGTCAAGATGTTTTGAACCTGTCGTTTGTCATATAGTTTCGCACCTACCGAACTGCAGGTAACTGAACATCGAGAAGTGTTGTTTTCAAGCCTTTTCCATTATCATATTTACCGCTCATTGGCTTATTTGATCAGCCGCTTTTTCATTGAAAATTACGAGAAAAGTTCACTAAACGCTGTTTGCAGCCGACGATGAATCCTTCATCTTTAGTTAGTCGCACTGATAGGTGATTCATCAGTCTGATCTTTGCGATTTGACAGTGTATGCCACATAGATGACTGGAAATTGGCAAAAGAAATTAATGATAGCCGTCCTGCTGTTTGTAGCCCGACTTTGGAACGTTCTAGTATATTTGCTATGTTTATTGCAAAAAGCTGTGAATGGCTATTGGTTAACTACCTGTTTGTTTAGATTGGTAGAAGTTCTATTACAACAATGAAAAGCAGTGGCCTAGAGATGTTATCCTAGCGTTATAGCTGCTGTCTCTGGGTCAATTTCCCGAGAAATGTATTGACATACAGAGCCATGGTCGTTGGGTGAGCTTGAAGCAGTTAAGGTTCGTTTTGGTGTGTGTTTGAAATTACCTAATGGAGTACCAAGAGGTATGAATCGTGATCTGTCACAGGTCCAAAGCTGATTATTTTTGACAACTAAAGTACACTGCCCGAATTCCATGTTGTGCGATACCCGAATTTGTACTCAAGGACTTCATTCTGTGTATACGCTTTCATAGTGAAATCGCTGTTTCTCTTTGAGTGCGCTTGATAGAAACTTTGATCAGGTGTCACAGATGTCAGCAGAGCAACATTAATTTATGAGTCTATTTGCTTTCTCTTGCTCAGATTGTTTCTGATATCAGAGGCATAAACACGTTATGGAAACCAATTATCTCTGATTGTTTTCTTCATTGGTAAGTTTGGGATAAAATCGATTTAAAAGACTTCATTTCATCATATGTTTGCTAGATGTTTCAACTTCATAGTTCTTTCATTGTCTTTCTGTTTTTCGAGGAATATAATTGAATCCTTATCTTTTGTTTCTAATAGATTTAATGTCACTGAAGCATATTTTCTTTTCACTTGGAATATTTCTATTTTGTATCATTTTCTTCATTGCTTTGTATCTTATCATTCATTATTATTGGAAAATTCTTTACAGTTGCTTTTTTACGAAATAATAATAATGAAATAATGAAATTTAGCTCGAGACATGAGCTGAGAAGCACAGCTTAATGACGAATTTATTAATTATGACGACGGCAATAAACGTGTTCAAAAACCTATTCGTAAGACTAGAAACAGACATGAGTGCCAGTTTTCCATTATATGTGATTGGTGACTCGATGTGGAAAAATGTGTAGCTTCCTGTGAAACAATTTCTAGGTTTAATTTTTCCTTCTATATTGTCCTACCGTTTTTTTCTAGTTTATTAATTTTGCTGTGCCGATGAGGTACAATACCATAAAATTTTGCTAGTTTATTAAGTTTTTCACAGCTTCTCTGCTATCCAATGTCTTATTGGGTTTTCAAGAAGTCCCATTGTTTCTCCTAAACTTCTAATAGTTACCGGAATAAATATTACAATTTATGTTGTCCCTTCCTAGTTGATCGACTGAACAGAAGAGAAATCTGATATCAGTATTTTGTTAAAAGAGACCTCCCATTGTTACAGATTTAAATAAAACCTTCATTTTCTTTATTCCTCTTCTTCTTTCTTTCATTACTCTTTTCTTCTCTCTCGTTTTTTATTTTTTCATTCTCTATTTATTTTTTCCTTCCCTCTTTCTTCCTTCTGAATGACTGAGCTTCCTGCAAAGACATTTTTTGCTTCGTTCACTTTTCCCACCCCTGTTGATAGAATAATCGTGTAAATGACACGGAGTCCAGTTAGCGCTACAAATCCATCGACAAAGCCTTAAACTAAACGTAAAGGTGATGCATCCATTCACAAAGACTTAGTTAAGCTAAATAGATATTTCGAGGAAAGCATGTTTCATCATCAGCTTCTTAAAATGAAGCGCGTGCAGGTATTTGTAAACTCTATAATGTATGTGTAGGGTCATGCAAAGATAATCAACGCACTTTTTTCTTATCTCTTTCTTGCAGTCAGTCGATGCGACTAAGACTGTTTCATGGATTTGGCTTCAACTTGGATGTAGATCTCGAAGCAGCTCTATCGTTGGCCGTAATCTGCCAAGTTTCTATGTCAATCTTTCTGTACTTCATATTCCTTTTTATGACATCCTTAAATCTGAGTCTAGGTCTTCCTTGGTTTCTTTTTCCTTCGCATAGTTGTGAGTACAGCTGCTGTCTAGGGAGTCTGTCGGCATCCATCCTGTGTACATGGCCTAACCACCTGAGGTTTTTCTCGATGAGTATATCAGCCATGCACGGCAGGTTGGCACGTCTAAGTATTTCCACATTTGTGATCTTATCATACCACTTTATGCTCACGATGTCCCTCAGTTGTCTCATCATGTACGCGCCCTGCTTCTTCACCTGAGTTCTATATATAGTACAGATTTCAGCTCCATATAGGAGTGTGGACAGTACCACAGCTCTGTACACTTTGTACTTGACTCTTATGGAGACATGTCTATTGTTCCAAAGCCTCTGCCGGAGTTTCCCGAAAGCCGAGCTTGCTTTGCCTAACCTGTTTCTTAGCTCCTTATCTATCCTTGCAGTGCTGGAGACCACTTTTTTCTTATAAGAAGTACAATTTATAAGAGCACTGAAGCGCTAAAACACACATAAAGTTTTAAAATGTTTTTGCCATTCTGCAAATCATTACAGCCACGACTCATAGATCTATACACAACAGAGGAACATAAATTTTGTGGGCGACTACAGCTGATATAAACATATGGTGGAAAGGATAATGTCTGTTAACTGCATAATTTACCGTTGCAGTCTTCCCCTTTCTAAGCTTTCATTTTCTTTTTGAAAGCCTCCTCGTTGTTGCGTATTTGACCGTATTCATTAGTGTTGTTGCATGTTTCTAATTGTCCGTTTACTGTACTGTGTCTCCTGATCCATATTGTTGAATTATTGTGATTGCGCTACTATTGCATGAAATCAGTTTTAACCATATTGAAAGTACTTTTTTCATTCGTGGCTGAAGGGTATACGAAACTTTATAGCCAGATGCGGATCCAACTTGCTGTTACATGGGAAATAGTGCATTCGCTGCTAGCGTAGCTGAAGAATCTAAGGAAGAAGGACCAACTGTTTCTGTTTACTCAAAACAAGGTTTAACAATTATGTGTTTCATGGGGCGACACGAGAAGCAGAAAATATTGGAGGGCCAGCCAAAAGGCTGAACTAAATTCTACAGAATAATAGTTATGTATGGTAACGAAGAAACCTTTGAAACAAAAGCAGTCCTAAATGAAATTATAAAATATGCTTATTGTATAATTCCAATAACCTCTCTCGGGCCAATCAAAGTCGACCAAAGAGCCTTATGTGGCCCACAGTTCGTGCGATGCCCGGGTCTGATTTAATCTAAACTTTTTCATGAAACATGGGGCCTTTGGTATTGCAGTTTCGAAAAATTCAATAGCTCGAGAGCTTCATTCTGAACTTGCTTGCCTATCCTAGTAAACGATAAGTCTTGTTTTGCTTCTATTGAACTGAAAGAAGCCTATTTCCCATCTTCTTCTGCTCATGTTCACTTTCGTGCATTCCAAAAATTTTAGCCGAGGTGCTAACTGTATGTTATTTCGCGTAGGCACTAAGTTCCTTTTTTGCACTTGATTGTATGCCTTCTGTGTGTTTCAATACCGTGGGTCCCTTCTTTCATCAATCTCGAATAGGGATCATTGGTTTTTTCAAAATACAGACCAAAGGCGAGATTATTGGGGGTGTATGATTGCAAGAGAGAATACGGTATTTTGAATGGTCAGTGAGGTGTGTTTCCTTTTGTGCAGACGCATTTATTGGACACTAGGTCTCTTAAAGTCCGGTGAGACGCATACGACATTTCATCCAACATCCCAAAAACAAATGTTGGATGAATTGTTGAATGCGTTTGGCTACCTTTTCTTCGATCATCCAGCATTCGCAGTGATGTTTGATGAAGCCTAATCGAGATCGAAAACAAATGTTCTTTTTTGAATGTTCGATGCGTTTGATCTCCTCACTCAACAGTTCATCCAACATTTCATGTCTGGGCATGCGTAGAAAGCTCTTAAAGGTTTCTTAAGTGTGTCACTGCGCTGGAACTATCAGGTGATTGAAATGTTAGGTAAAATATTCGATGAAATGTTAGATGCGTTTGACCACCCCCTCCCCCCCCCCATTAATCATTGAAAAACATTTAGGTATGTTGGGGAAAAGTGTTAGATGAAATGTTTGATGGGTGTAACCAAAGCTTGGATATAGTGGGTGCATATGCTCTATCTCTAGTATTTTTCTTTGCGTACGTGGGAACTTCCTGTTATGTTTTGTTTGCCTGTCTTGCGTGTCAAGCGTTGGTCAAATGCAACCAACATTTCGTCTTCGTAGACTAGATGCCACGCTAGAGCACCATGTTCCCATAGGCAACAAAAAAGAACCATGAAAAAGGGAACATCCGCCTTGTAGGTATAAGGGATTTAATGTTGAAGTATATTCTAACTTGGTTATAGGTGAACAGCTTGCTCATAATCTATAATATGCTGTAGCATAAGCAATACCCGGCGAAAGATCTTGGATTATTAGACAAGCAGGGACGTCTCTCCTCTTTTTTACAGACTTAAACACCTGTTTTGTAGAAAAAGATAGCAATGGTTGTCTCCTTTGGATTCTTTAATTACGCGAGGATTGAGTTGGCGCCAATTGGTCAAAGCAACTAGCCAATCAGACATATTTCTTCCTCCTGCCATTGTTAGTTTTGATTCACATCTGGCTCTATCCTTCGTCCACCTTTTCACTTATTATTATCCGGTATTGAAATTCTGCGGTGTAAGAGTCTTTTGTGGGCTATTTTTCTTCCTATTTGCCCTAATCAAATTTTGCTTCATTGCATAGCTTTATTGTATGCATCTATCGTAAACATTCGAGTTACCCCTCCCCTCGAAAAAGCCATAAGCCCCAATCACGGAACTGTAAATTATCAATCATCCCCCCCCCCTTCGAATACACCTGCATCACTTCTGATGATGAAGAAATTATAAACGTCATAAACTACCCTTTATATTTAAGTTATTATTTTTATAAATTGAAAGCAACAGAATTTAGGAATGAATGAATGAAAGCGCTAGAAAATAACTGATCCGATAGGGAATCCAATTCTCGACCCTCAAATTTGTCTGTCGAATGGTCTGCGAACTGAGGTAAGTAACAAGTCACTCTTGCGGTTCGTTGCTCAAGGTTGAGTCATAGTGGATGCACAGTGTCAGCAAATGACATACCTTTGGACAACATCGAAAGCGTGACCCGATAGCTCAGCTAGTAGAGCACTCGATGCACAAAGTCGACGGTTGTCAGTTCGATTCCCGCTTGGGTCTGTCATTCTTCAGCACTTTCATTTCATATAATAGTAATAATTAAGAAAGCTTTGAAAATTATTTCTCTATGTGGCAAGTTTTGAAATTTTATGAGCCCCTTCCAATAAGTCCCCATGAAATAAATCTCTGTTTAAGAGAACAACTATCACCCATTAAGCTGAAGGCCTACCTTCCTAAAATTTTAAGCTCTAAGAGAGACTTTTTGGAGATTTGGAGTAGAACCTATACTTTGCTGCTATGTTGAAGGTTAAGATGCTCGTTAGAATGTACGTTTTTGCCAGTTTCAACCTCAGTAAAGTCATCCGCGTAAAAGGGGTTTTCTTGCAAAGCCTGCTTCAGTTTTCCCAGACATATAGTACAATAATCTTTCTATGAGTATTATCATGTTTCTGATTATCCACCGTGGCATTTAAGTAGTTAAATATATGTCAATTTTGAGAATCTGCCTGGCACTAAGAATTCAGAAAATGTTATACCTATTACAATAAGATAAACCTTACCATTCAAGAACTTGTTGTCAATTCAGGGATCGGATCTTTATTGTCAAATGCATACATTTTCACTGCATTTCTAGTTGGAAGAAGGGTTTAAAAATACTCACAAACTGTACTGCTACTAGATACGAAATTCTAGGCAAATATACTTTTGGGAAATTTGCTGTCTTGGTTTGGAACTCAAGCCTTGTTATATTTTATCCTCTGTTCTCTTATAAACAGTATCATTTCCTACATTGACTTTTTTCTGCCATTCAATTTTAGTTCTTTCCGGGTACGTCATATATAGCCAAACATAACAGTAGTATCTAACTTGCAACCTTTCTTTTCTGCCAACAGTGATTCAGAATCTGACATTGTGAACGAAATATGCTCCGTTGAAGGCTATGAACAAATTTCTAACGAGATTCCAGAATAGCTGGTAAGCTTTATTTGGTTTCTTTCTATAGATAAATGGAAAGTAGAGACTAGTTATACTTTGTCGTGGATACCACATATCCAAACATACGGTATTATGTAGGTACGCATGCTCAGGAATTGAAAGTTATAAGCTTAGTTTTTTGCAAAAGCAGGTTTATAGACCTGAGTTCCTCTGTTTCTGGCTTTATACTTGGAGTGGAAACTTAGCATTTGTTCGGGATGAGTGAATACTAGTGTCAGAAAAAAAGGTTAGCACGAAGCTTTTATCACCAATAGATTTAAGCTCCCATGAAGTGCGGTTAACATTTGATAATTTAAACTCTTAAACTCTGGTGGGAAATCAACATTTATTCGAGTTATTGAATGCTCGGGCAGTATATGCCTATAGGAAAACTTAAAGAAAGGGAAGTGAAAATTCAGTTTGAGGCTGCGAATGCTGGAGAATGCCCGAATATGGGGGACTGAATAGAACAGCGGTGTCTATAAACTAGTGATTTCCTGCTTTAGCTGCTAGCGACAAAGTATATAGCACGCTAGATATTCATTACTGATGTACGCGACAAAAATCGGAACTACCCAGCGATCGTCACCGTCAAAATCGCAGTCGCTGGCTAGTAACATAGCTAGTACGCGTTAGGAGTGGTGCTAAAGTTATACATTGGCATTTGAGTGACGCTGGACATGACTAAAAGCAACAGTGTCTTGTGGGCAGTATCGAACGCTGGAGTTATGGGCAGTCAAGTTATCGAATGTAGAATGTAGAAGTAACAAGACTTCAAATATGCACTGTTTACACAAATGGTATTGAACTGCTTTGTCATTGAAAATTATCTGTGCAACATTAGCTTCGATCAGTTTCCGTATATTACTTGTGTTCCCTTTCCTCCGACACGCGAACTCTTCGTGAAGACTTGTGCGTTGATGTATCTATGCTTTTGGGAGTTTGAAAGGTAATTAAAAATTCTTTACAGTAGGGAACTGCATGAAAGAAATTTGTATATGGTAATTAGGCGTAGTTTTTAGTGGCAGTAGCTTTCTATTTGCAAATATCAAGTGTATTTTCTTCAAGTAAAGGCCATGTACTTGTACTTATGATGAAATCACGTTTTGATAATTCATCAAAAGGATAGGTTATTGTATTTCTTTTACAGATATTGACGTTGTGGACGGTAGTGTTATTACTTAATCTTTCTGCAATGCTGATCTTCTTCTTACATCTACCATACACAGGTGATTGTTGTTGTCAGCTGCAGAAATCGCAATCCTTGGCTACAGTCATCGCTCGTGTGCTGTAGTCAAAGACAAGATATATTTACTGTCAGCGACAGATTTTCTATATCAAACAGGTTTGATATTTTGAATCTGTTTCTGATGGTAAACATATTTTTCTTTGACTACCGCTCACGGACAATTTTCGTCGCTAAAGACTGGAATTTGTAGTTGCCAAGGACTGCGATTCTTGTCTCTGACGACAGAACCGCCCATGTGCAGTAGGTTTTATTTGCATTATATGAATGAATCTGCTAAGATAAGGCAAAGCTTTTGACTCTGCTATCCTGAGAGTATGATTTTTGTGAGAGTAAAAAGTTTGTTTCCTGATATAAGTTCTTAGTAGATAAATGAAATGCCGGCAATATCTGTTCAACCACAGGTAAATTTAGATTCATTCTGAAACTGAACGATGCTATGAACTGATAATGAATGTTAAATGAAACATGTAAAATAGCTGGTCAATCTTAATCACAATACTTCAGCATTTCGTTTGGGTATTCTTCTCTAGATACAGAATAGCTATATTTTCAATCCCCATGGCCTTTTTTGGCCTCTTCAGATATTGTGATACGATAGTGAGCGGTGGGTGTAGACCATGGGTTCCATATCGATCAATTCCGTCAAAAGACCTTAAATTATACGTACTGCTGCTTCTTTACTTGGCTCTCATCATTGTAATAGTCGGGTATGGGAATTGAGCACATGGAGCAATTCGGGGGGGGGGGAGGGGACTGGCTACCTGTTTCCATCTCTATATATGCATGCACATCCATGCGGCCTTGACAGTAATTGGCCGTTCGTTTGCTCTGCAGATGAGAGTTCTAAAGTTGCGAATGAGACAAAAACAAGTCAAGAGTTGCAAATACGAATGCGAAATTTCTCATTCTTTATTCACGGTGTAAATATTTTCCTTCTTGACTAAAATCTTGTTTTTTAATACCCTGGAGATCATTACTAATTTAGCGCATATTTGATTTCTTTGAAAAGGTACCGTATATGCATTGTAAATTTAATCTTGTATCCCACTTCGACCATACAATTGCACCTGTTCCGAAAAGAGTGAACCAGCGGACATGTTATATTTATTCATTAGAACAGTCATATTGTGGATATACATGCTTACGTAGTGTTTACATCGCGACGGAGCGAAGTGAGGTTTATCACCATGGTAGAGTGATAATATAGAAATCTTTTACATCAACGCAAGTCATTTTGAAGTATGATCAAGGATTTTCTCTAGGTACGTAAGGAATTGCTTTGTCATGATTTTTTCATTTACAACTCGCCATATTGATCAAATGATTACCTCAATTGAAAAGGGTCAGAGCGTCACCATTTGAAACATAGATCTATCGTCTTCACTATCACACTGCTTGATTTCAATTTTGAGACTGCATATGGTGAGTTGTGCTGTGTTTGTGAAACTACTAGAAATTTGGTATGCCATCTCTGTTTGATTAAACGACTGTTTCACTCTTATGACTGTCATGCTAAGCAAGAATACCCGTATAGAAATACCCTTCATTGGGTTTTTAGTGTAGTTAATATTAATAGTTGTATTAGAGAAAGTGATGCTAATTAATTTTTGTATTTATTGGCGGGAATATTTGTTACAAGTAGTCGCGTGCAGAAACCAGCGTTCTAATAATTATAAGGATCATGACTGCAATTTTCCAGAAGGCGAAGAGCAACAGTAGAGAAACAGGGCATATAGGGGCAGTTGTCCCAGTTTTGGTAGAGAGGTTTTACTAATTAAGCAGACCATACCGCAAAGGGGGGGGGGCAGAAGCAGCTGAACCAAGACTCGGAGGAATATTTTGTTGGCCAGTACAAAATACTGAGTTTGTTGTTGAAGTTGTTGAAGCCATATTTACGACTAGGATCGGGGCTGCAAGAGAAGAGACTGATATTTCTAGCTGTAGTAGTAAGTAATGGTGGACGAGTGGCCGTGTGGTTAGGGCGCTTTACTGTTGTTTGGAAGTTCGATGGTTCGAGGAAAATCCTCGGGCCATAGTTTGGATGCTCGTTAACTAAATGGGTACTCAAAGGCTACACTGGCGAAGTTAAAGGCGGCGAGGAAAGGCGCTGACCACCCTGACTTACTCTGTTGACGGCCCAGAATAAGTGTTATCTCTGACAGGCACTTCCCAACGTGCGGAATCGGACATGGGACTAGCCTTTCCCTTTTCATGAGTAATTAATGGCAGTAGTACATAATAATATTTATTATCAAGCAGGTGCGGATCCAGAGTAAATTCGGACATTCGCAAAATCCTCACCGTTAGAAAAGACCACGCCCATATGACCACGCCTATATGACCACGCCCTAAATTTTACCCCATTAAAAATTCAACAACTCAAAATTTTTCCAATATATTTTACTTTTTTCTCTCAAAACAAACTTGCATTGTAAAGACAAACTAGCACTGCTAGTATGATTTAGATAGGCTTTTAACTCATATTAAGTCAATACACAAAAAACCATACCTTCAAACAAAAGGTGAAACCAAATTGATGATGGAATTTTTCAATTTACAGTGTAGTTTAAATAATACATTGTTTTCCTGCCATACAAGTCCAGTCACACAAGCTATCAATGTATCAAAAGTGTACATAAATGGAAAAAGTTTTAGGCCACTGAGGCCAATGAATAAAAACTACTAAGTGCCTGCCTACAACCCACTTGAGCTACCAAATCTCATGCTTTGGATATACTGACCACCATGGTTTGAGCACACTAGATCTGGCAAGCAGAGGCAAAAGAAATGTAAATTGCCAATGGATTACTTTATATCCAATGTGCCTTTTCATACACCTGGATTGATATTTCTATCTAGCTGTTCTTCTCTACTATAGCAAAGCCTCTATAAGTACTTACATGTAATCATCCACTTTCAGCAATATGTTATTCTATTCTTCAAAGATTCAGAAGAAATCTCACCTTCACAGTTCAATAATTTCATGAAATCATGTAATGATTCTACATAAAGCCTTGCTGATCAATTTGGCTATCTTCTCTACTGTTAATCAGAATATATTGACATAGAGGACAAAAGACACAAGGAAACTGTCCACAGTGCTCAGAATTTGATAATGAGAGAATTTTGACACCCAATTGAACAAACACATGTGCATGTCTCCACCCATTCAGCAAATTGGCAAATCAGACTTGCAGCTGGGCATGACTTTTGGTTACCCATGCTTCAGAGAAACTCAACATCTATCCCAATATTTCAATATATAATCCATCTTCAATGTAATTTTGTTCATTTGACTCAACATACCTATCAAAGTTTAGGTAACAACTTCTAGTAAAGTCTTTAAGCAGTTTAAGGGTTTTGGAAATTGCACTTGGTTATGTGTTGTGATTTGAGGCATTGACAAGAAAGTCTAGTCTAAGAAACATTCAATTCAGGTTTGTATTTGGGTATATCCAATTAAGGTATAACTTGAACTATATGATTTGGTTTTAGAGATGTCAGTTTTGTGGAAGGCAGTCCTCAAGCAGACAAAAGCAATTGAGTAGTTATTTTGCAGCATGTTGCTGCATGAAAGAATAGGTACAATACATAAATGCTAAAGGGATCACTGTTGTGTAAAAGGGAAAAAGAGATGTGATTCATAATCCTGAGATAACAAATGCAGAAAAAGGAGGCAACAATCTTCCAATATAAAATTTCTGCATGTTTCATTTGTCAGAAATTGTGCATAATTTTTAGCTATTACTACCAATGCATCACCTGCACTACACTAAGGGTAAACCCTCTTAAAGATAATTTTTGGGAGGCTACTTGTCTCATCACTGATGCTAGACAGGTGAAGTGGATATATGGTGCATATCACTCTAGATAGGGGTAACTAAGAACAAAGCTGCAAGTACTAGTGTTGGGCCTTTTCGTTATCTAATAATATTTCCCACTGAAACTTCCCATTACAAGTTCTTGATAAGCAAATCTGACATATATAACGTTAAACCTTACACATTTGAACGCTGTTTAACAACTTCAACTAAAGCCAGACAACCGAAACGTACCAGACTGTACTGCAAAAGCGATTGTGCATACTACATGACACATACCATCGATAACTATAAAAATAGTAGTTAAATCCGGTAATTTAGCTGACTGAGTCACACAAATGGCATACCACTTTCAGATACTAATATCACATATTTTATAAATAAAACATAAGTATTAGACATCTAGCTGAATCAACAGGAATCTTCACCTTCTGTTACCAATAGGACCCATGCACCTAGGCCCTCAGTTGATCATGCAATACCAGCTTCCTGGAAAACTTCAAGAGGTTGCCAGTCTTACCCCTGTTCTCCATACACAATGATGATAGTTAAGCATCTATCAAAATCTCTATGATAACCAGTGTTTCTTCATTTAAACGTATCTCTCGTATAATTATTAGCTAATTTACTTGTCAGGTAGGCTCGATCTCACTCGCACGCATTGCCATTGTATCACGTGTATATGGTGTTCCTATGGCCCATTCCTTGGAGTACAAGTGCCAGTGTGCCAGCCCACGCCTCCTTCGTCTCAACATTCGCAACTCGCAACGTCCTTAATTATAACTAATTATAACTTATGGGCTATCTAACATCGTTTAAGGCAACTGCATATTGGAGTCATATTACGCTGTGAGGCCGCATGCCCTCTATTACAATCCCGGCGACCAAGATTCGCAAGAAGCTTCTTCCCCATACAAAACCAATAGGCTTTTTGATGTTGGCGTTGCGGAGTACATTCGCAAAATGTGAAGGAACTTCGCAAAATGCTTGGCAACTGACAAGTAAACATTCGCAACTGCCTAGATACCGATAAAGGCTTGTCTGACGTTAGAAAGCGAAATTGCTTCGCAGAGGCAAACACATAAGAAACTATTTACGTAAAGTAACGAGCAAAATCACAGATTGAGGAGCCATAACAGGACTATCGTTGCAATAAGTTTTGCCTATTCTATTACTTTTCTTATCAATTGTCATTTTCTTGTATGCAAAAAGTTTTCTGAAAATCTGACATTCGCATCTGCGAATGTTGCGAATGTCTGGATCCGCCACTGTTATCAAGTGTATAGAGATAACTTGTTTGATCATTTCTTTTATCATCACATTGGTGTGGGTTGTGCTCTTTGAAAAATAAGTGCAGGCGCCAGTATTTATTCCTTTCGACATATCATCTCTGCGAAAGTTCTTGAAACGCCCTGTGACTGCTGCATTTTATGTGACAATAGCGAGATTCCCGTGAAGCTGGAAGAGCAACGGCCTCTCTTTCCCCCCAAACAATTTTGAATTGAAGGGTTTGGTGTCTGGCAGTTATCTAAAAGTAATTTAGTTTTTGTACTGTGTATAGTATACAAATAAATCAACATTGTCTTCAGGGGAAGAGAGGGTACTGATCAACCAGGGTAAGTAATGCTGCAAGTGTTCCAAGACTCTTTGCAGTGATTGTAGGTACAACAGTAATCTTGATAGCAAATTGCGGCAAGCATTTGGCAATGGAGAGCTTTACAGGTATTAACTGGGAGCAAATGGAATCTACTACTTTTTATAGGAAAGCTTTTTCGCACAGTATTGAAACTCTTTAACTATTTTCATGATTTCAATACCAAAACGTTCTTAAGAATTTCTTTCCAAGAATGATGGGACTTGTGTAAGGCACTAAAGAAACTCAGCATAAATTACCACAGGAAGCATATGCAAACTGAATCAATGGAATAGTATCGCAGGTTGCCACAGCTGTTGAGTTTTCTATTGCGATTAGGGAAAACAGCCCGTGAAATGAATCGAAATAAGGACGAGCTATTATATTGCTTCCATGGTTTTTCTGTCCTTCCTTGTGCTTCTATATAAATCTGCAATTAGAATGAATTCCTAATTTCCGTCCTTTGATTTGGTTTCTGGGGATGAACAAACCTGGCACCTGGTATTCTCTCACCACCTACCTGTTAATGGTTTGAATTGTTTATGAATCGCGTTCAGAATATTACCCGTGCCCTATTCAGTGTACCTAGCCGAAATATTGCTTCGTTTACAAAATCTGCGGGAGCCTGTAGTTTTTCTTGCATATCAATTCCACTTGCTTCTTTCATGCAGGTTAGTATCTCAACGGTAACTTCAATTCACTTTTGTCAATTTGCATCATAGTGTTGAGAAGCCAATTAGCTATGAAGTGGACGTTTGCTGCACGTTCTTTCTGCAGTGTTTATGTAGGATGACCTAGGCTAGACCTTTTACTTATGTGGACGCAGATTTCTCAAAGACCAACTATCCTATTTTCTAATATTTTTTCAGGCTGTGTCGTTCTGTACCATAGGAATCTATCTACACTTTAACAAATTATCTTACTTTTTATATTTGATTCTTTCATTTGGTACAATTTGATATTAATTTCCCGAGCTAACACTTTTTGAGCATTCAGACATACCTATATTGAACCCTGGGAAATCTTCAAGGCATGCGGGCTCATTTTGACTATGTTCTGTGCATTAATTTCAAGTTAATTTTGGTTTCTATGATGTATAATTCAGCGCTCTCATTGTTTACTTCGTAGAATGTGACGTGTTTATACCGTTGTTTGCGCATGCCCTAATGTATTTCACAGTATTATATTAGACAAATATCTTTGAATCGTCAATCTTCGGATAAATGTGTACGTACCTGACTACAGAATTTATGTATGTACATTAGAAAGCAAGATTAGTGCCGCGTAGGCCTCTATAGATGCATGGTTGCCACCATTACAGTGTCAGATTTAGAATGAAGTGCCATTTAATTTTCTTTAATATCTTCAATTGATTATAACAATTAAACTGAAAAATGTCAATTCAGGCAAGTAGCTATGAATGACTATGATTATGAAAAGAATGACCAGAAACATCGTATTGCAGAGAAAGAAAGCAAGGGTGTGTCATGCTTTCTTTAAAACTGTATATTCGATCACACAATCAAGCAATCGTTGTCAGGAAAAGCTTGTTGAATATAGAGTGTTCGAATATTCTTAGGTTCCTCCTAATAAACGGGGAGTGTACTTACTAATTTTTTCATACTTTTTCCAACCCCCCGGAGCTTATTAGGATTCCCCGTTTATTAAATCTCAAGGAATGATAAATGATTTTTAAATTGTTTCCTTGAGAAAAGGCATTTTGTCTTTCATCAAGTGATAGTGTGCCCTTCCCCAAATGGATTTGCCGTTTGTCGTTTTTCAGAAGTGCATTTAACAGTTAACTTTTCATTAGGCTTTCCGTCCCCTGTTTATTAAGACCTCCTTTGTTTATTAGGTTCTAGAAATATTTCCGACCACCTCAATTTATTGAGACCCCCACGTTTATCAGGAACCTAGCAGTATACAGTTTTGAAGAAATGTTTTCTTTCTCTTACTGCAACATTATGCTTCTAGTCATTATATTTACAAACAATTAATCTACAATTATACACCTTTCTAAGAATAACAGGCAATGTAACTGCTCATGTGTATGTTCCAATTTTCGTACAAATACAAATCTGACAAAATAGTAGGTAATTTGCACTTGACAGACATGGTTACATATTGTTAGCTAAACGAAAGAAAAAAGGGAACCCAATAAAACCAGACAAGTCTATACATAAAGATTTTTCACCTATTTAAAATTTATTTATTTGAAGATTTTTCATTTATTTACAGTTAATGACCAGTACGATTTACAAGGTACTTAGAAATCTATCTAGCTGCAAGCTATGTCCTGTATCCAAATACTACTGTACATCAACACTTTGTTCCTTCTAATTTTTGTTCCAGCTTTGAATTTTTTACACTGTCTTACAGAGTGCTTCTTTCAAACAAATATCAAGTGCTTTGTTCGAGTCTTCGAGTTTCAAACTGTCAAGTATTTGTGTTGTTTTTGTCTGTGTTTGTTTGTTCTGGTTATTTTCTGCCATTGTTGTTTCAGTTGTTTTTTTGCATCCCTTTCGTGTTTTCTTTCTGTATTGGCCATGGGATAGTCAGAGCGTATGTTTGCTCCCAATGGTATGGTTATAACAGTGCTTGTATAGTAGCATTAAAAATGCATTGTTTACTTTTACGATGTATTGTAATAGCTATACGAATAGTAACAAAATTTTGTCTAGTATACTCCCTTTGAACGGTAGTGAACTCTGTCCACATGAGCATAACCGCCAAACTTTCGAGAGTCTTATCAGATCTTTTTTCTCCCCACCTAATTGACCAATCATTATGTAGGATTCTAACTACACATGCGTTCCACAGCTACATTTTGGCCAATTTTGCATGCTGATTGGTCAGTTAGGTTGGGAGAAAACATACCTGACTAGAGCTCACAATCATTTGGTGGCTATGGTGTCCACATGAAGATGTTTTAGCTTTTGGTTCCTGGAGGATGTGCTTTATTCCTAGGTCGTACTATATTTATAAAGTTTTGAAAAAGTACTTCGACTGTTAGTTTCAGTAGATTCCAACAATGGGTAGTTGCCTCTTCCGACTTCACCGATAGTTCTTCAGTTGTAGATATAAGATTGCTACGGAGAACACTCAAAACCCGGTTATGCAACCGATTTATTCTATTCGTAGTTAAAATAATAATAATAATTTCGAATCTTTATACTGGATGAGCACTTCAAGTTAAGAGAAACTGTTGTCAATGTGTGTCCAGTGAAAAGTAAAGAAAGTAGCTTGAAAACGAAATCCACCCTAGAGTAAGTATACAATGATAAAAATGCACCTGATGGTTGGTTTATGGACTTGTGGGTACTTTGTGATATTGGAAACTAACAATCGTTAACCCAAGAAGTTACTCCTACTCTGTAGTCTTTTCTGTATCTTAGAGATGGATGCAAAAGTAAGAAATTATGATGGAACAAGAAATGTTAAATTCTTCGTATTAGCTTTATTGTTGAGTCAATATTCAAATTTTGACCCTTTTCAAGGCCCATAAGGATAACTTGAAACTTGTCTGGATTAGCAGCCATTTGGTTCTCCTTGAACCATTTGAAGTCATTATGTATTCCTGCATCTAGGGATCTCAAACTTATCTCTGTCCCATGTTTAAATAAGTAGAAAATATTACGCTCGAGAAAATTGCATTCTTGTGAGTTCTCAACAGCTTATATGAAATTATTGATGAATAGGTTGAGCAGCAATGTTCCAAGCACTGATCCCGGTGGAAAATAAATTTACGTAGAAAGCAGATAGTACTGTATGTGTCAAGCACAGCCACTGCGTCCATTATATACTCAGGGTACAAAAGTTTGGAAACGATGGGCCTGAGGAATGTGAAAACGCGGCTACAGTCTGTTAAGGAAACAGAACAGAAGAAACAAAATTTGACGTTTTCTTTTGCAAAGACTAATTGTCAAGCATATGTCAACCAATCATTAATGATTTCATAAAGTAACATAACTCAGCTTATTTAACATTTATTTTAGCGCACGTTCGCTATTGTTCAATGTTCTGTAGGATAACCTCGAGAACTTCTGATGGAGCACAACCTTTTTGGAAGCGATTAATATAACTTTCTTAGAAAATCCCTTAGAATAGTATCCCAGATCTGGAATACTTTGCAACTTTTTTATCTTCTGATCTTGGAGGATCACGTCTAGTAAGATTTTTCATGAATTGTCAGAGGTTTTCAATGATATCTAAATCAGGACTTTTAGCTGGCCAAGGCAACAGCATTACGTCTTTTTGCTTAAAATAGTCCAAGGTATTTTTGGATGGCATGGCAAGGAGCATTGTCCTGTTGGAATATGAAAGGATGATCTTGATGACCATATATCTTTTTGACACTGGGTGTCAGATTTTTCTCCAGGATCTCGATGTAGTAATCGAAGGTAATTGACCTGCCTCAGACGGCAAGGCGCCAAGCGCCATAGGCCAAATGCAACCCCATACCATCACAAACAAGTAAGCTAGGAATGTGGGTGTATAAAAAGCTGGTTAATCTGCTTCATTTTTTGTTCCCCACACTCTTTGAAGGCGTGAATAAAATCTTAATGTGAATCTGCATTCATCAGAGAATACTTCATCTTCCCAATGAGAAACAGGCCATTGAACAAGCACCCCCGCCCACTTCTGCCGGTAAGACCTATTTTTTGTGAAACCGAAGGCTCAGCCTTCTTTCTGTAGCTTGAGGTCCCATATTTTCTCATAATTCGTTTGATGAGGCGTTTTGATTGGTTTTCTGGTGGAAAACAAACTGACACTGTCACGTCAGCATCGATCTTCGCGCGAAATTTCGAACATCTTCTCCTGGCCTCCTACCAACGGATTCAATGAGCATTTTTAGGCCGATCGTTTCTAAAGCAAAAGAGCTCACATAGGAAGTTAGGGAAGTCGAGTTAGGGAAATCGAAGAGGTAAGTTTGTGGTGGTGAATTACTATGATATAAAAGTAGAATGGTAGAAAAAGATAGATCACGCTGGATTGAGAGAAGGAATCTATCGAATCTTTTATAAAATCCAACAAGAAATGAATAGAGCTTGTGGAAAAAGACTCGGTAGAAAGAGGAAGAGGGAATAAAGGTGCAAAATAAGAGGAGTAGGGGGGTTACTTTGAAATGCAAGCTATAAAAGTGTGAGATTGAGAACTTTTGCAACAGCAATAAGTGGCGTCGACGACATCGAAGATGAAGAAGAAAACGAAGGAGAAGAAGTAACAGAAATTAGACCGTGCAATGTCAAGTGGTGCATTTTCTCTATACTTTTATGGCACTGCTATGCTACAGCTCTATTTGTTTGCTCGCTATAGAGCTTTTTTATTTCTTCTTATCAGTGTCTTACGTTCTTCTCTTGCAGCGATTACATTTAGCTCTACTATACTCTCTGCAGCTGACGCAGCCTATGATTCAATGTTGATTGATTTCAAGAGTCTGAATCGCTGCGTGCAATCTCCGTCACCGCTATTGTAGCTATCTGTCATTTCAATTTCTTGCCATAGACTTGGCAGTCTGTACATCTCTCTTCAGCAACGTTGTGGCTGATTTCTACCAAATGTCATCTTGTTTTGAGTGAAACTCCACCTGTCGTTATGGTATTTACAAAGTGACCAAATTCAGCTCAATGAAATCTTCACAGCGAGAACAGGTTGTGACTTGACCCACCTGAATTATTTTGCTTGTTAATTCCGCCGCTGTAGATAATCGAGTTCAATAGAAAAGAGATTCATAGCAGTTGGAAGTTATAGTGTGCACTTCTAAGCAATAACGTCTCGGCATTGCTTCTTATGAACACTTATTTCAAAGCGAAAGATCTATTATAACTACCAAATTCTAGAACTGTTTTAAATAGATGAATTTGCATCTGAAATCCCAGCCCCCCCCCCCCCCCCAATCTCCAACTAACGTTGAGATTCTTATAGCGGTGATTACACAGCGTTAGCTAATAACAAAGCAACTAGGTATCATCAAAGATTTCTGGACAGACATCGGCAAACATCGGGATGCATCGGAAAACATCGTTCTTCATATTTTTGTCCTCATAATGAATACATTTGAAGTTGGCCGTACATTTATTGGTTCATTTTTCTTTGATTTATGTTAGTTATTTAAAAATCCAACAGTTGTAAGCAACATGTGGAGAAATTTGATAGGACTTTCTCCTATCTCTTGATTTAGTTTATTCCATTCATATATTATATCTTATTTCATTGTAGGATTTTCAATCCACTACTGCCTGCTTTCCAGATTCAGTAATTTGATTAATAAATTCATTCAGGATGCTGATTACAGATAGAATGCAATGCTGATCACAGATAGAATGCAAAATGTCTGCGTTTGTTTGTGTCATGGATCGGCAGTACGAATGAATGGTTTATGTGACTTGTGTTTCATTGCAAAAGTGACCTTTTCGGATTGAATCTGATCAACTGCATCGCTATTATATGACTATTCAAAAACTCAGTGGAGCTTTATTGTAATAACGGTCATAAGGATGTAAAGACATCTATGTTTGACTTACAATACAGTTTTCTTGTCTGAGTCAATAAGTCAATTTCATTCGTGAACTAGCTTTGAAACTGAATCTGGGATTGATATTGCGTTTCGTTTTTAGCGTTGAATTAAACTCTCCAGTGCGTACTTACTTGTTAGATCTCATCCAGATGTGCGTTCTCAGTTGATTCGTTCTCTGGAAACGAGCGGGGACTTTTCCTCCGTGTTATTGCGAAGTCAACCATATTAGTCAGGTTTTGATACACAGCATTCCATTCGATTCTTCTACTACTGCAACGTGTTCCTGTGAATCTTACCGATTTGAGTCGGTTTTTAAAGGGTTCAAGTGAGCAATCATGTCAAATACCACTTCGGATGTTTTCAATACAGCTGAGAGATACGTCGCGGGCAGCGCATCAGTCATTATCGCCGCAGCGGCACTTCTCGGCAACGGTTTAGTCTTCTGTGCATTCTTTAAGTTCAAGAAGCTTCGCAAGCCAACGAACTATTTCATTGTCAACCTCGCGGTTTATGACTTCCTCGTCGGATGTTTGCCAATAACATTCTGGGCATCTTATCTGTTCACCAATAAGCCGGCAAGAACTCAAGGAGGTTTTGACATTATCTACTGGTTATGGGAGTGCCTTGATATATTATGTGGTATGGGATCTGCAGCGAGCCTTACATTTGTTGCTATTGATCGGTACATCTGTATTAAAGATGCTTTGAGATACCATTCTTTGGTGACTACATCTATGTTCTATAGTTGCTTGGCATTTATTTGGTTTTACTCGCTGATCCCAGTCGTGCTATCGTACTTGAAAACCAGGCAGTTAATCGAGAGTGCAATCTTCCGATATTATATCTTCATTGCCGGGCTTATCATACCGATTTGCGTAATGGCATTTTGCTATGTAAATATATTCTTCGTTACAGTTCGCTTGAATCGGGAGATGCGTGATATTCAGCGACTTGGCACTTTTGCGGCACCAATGGAAGGCGCGGTTAACGGTAACTATCAAAGCAACGACGTTGAATTGCAACCAGCTGATGACAGCAATTCAAAATCAGTTGACGGAGCGCCTAGCTCTGCGCAGGCCTCCGGCAATACGAGCTCATGCGTATGTCACTTGGAGAGCGTAGCAAACGGGAATCGCAGTCAGAATGGTTGTCTCGAAGCTATGCCTGTCAGCAGATCATCCAGCATTGTGCAACTGACCAAAAGAGCTTTTCGGGAAATTCGCTCAACCAGTGATACTGGCTGGGGTAATAATAGGGACTTTTCTTCATACAAGAGTGGATCAATTGCCGATGAAGCAAACCGTCAAAGTGAGCAGCATAGCGAGCGTAAAACTGAGGTGAAAGCCGCCCAGACTTTGAGCCTGATAATGGGCGCATTCTTATTGACTTGGACCCCGTTTATTATGGCTGTCATGCTTTACCAGTGGAACAAAAGTTTAGTGAAATATCGATGGACAGCTATAGTTAAGTGCTTGCACTACTCAAACTCTGGGTTAAACCCCTTTCTGTATTCAATTTTGAATGTAAACTTTAGAAAAGCTTTCGCTAGTATCCTGTTCTGTAAATCTAACTCCAATGCGAGTGGATTTTGAATTAGTTTTCAAGTGGCGATTTGTTGGTTTACTGTTGTTTTATTACTGTAAAACGTTTCAGGCACCTTGTCCCATTAGGCAGTAGCACATTCGCTATGTTCTTCTAGCTTTATCTGTGACCAGAATAGATTTGAGATAAATAGGGTTCATCTGAAGATGATAGCATTGCGACTCAATAGCTAAATCTCTTGAGAGTGCTTACCTTGAGGTCTAAACCCCCACATAGACTCCATATGACTATGTGTCTTAACAATATATTGGATGAATATTTAACGCCACAAATCTGATTCGTTTAGACTGGATTCAATCCTTCATGAACTTGCCCCTTTACAGCACTTCAACTTAGTTTATCCCTACAACTTTCAGTTTAGGAAAAGCAGACGGTCTTTACACCCGATCACTTTGAAAACTATTGCTGTAGTTATTCATCTGCGGATTCACAGTTAAATTTATGATTTGCTTAAAGCTATTATTGTTTATCAAAGTATATTAGGTTTTCCACGATACTTTGCTTAGATAGATATCAACTATTAGTGAATTTATTGATAAATTCGCGGAACGTACAACGTAGCACAAATATAGATCACCGATCAATTTCAAGTATCAGATAGGATGCGTAACGTTTGTTCCATAATATTCTTTACCCAGTTAATTTTGCCTTGGTCTGTAAAGTTAGAGCAATTTCATTTTAATTAGTAATACAACAGTCGTTATCGTATATATTCATAAATATATATAAATGTATATATGTATATATTTATATATTAATATATATATCTATACATATAAATATATATATATATATAATATACATACATATACATATATATATATATATATATATATATATATATATATATATATATATATATATATATATATATATATATATATATATATATATATATATATATATATATATATATATATATATATTTATATTTATATTTATATATTAATGTATGTATACATACAAATATATATATAATATATATATATACATATGTATATGTATATATGTATGTATGTATGCTTATATGTATACATTTGTGTGTGTTTGTTTGCTTTTGTGTGTTTGTGTGTTAGTATACATATAGTGTGTGGACATATCGAAAGTGTTTATGTCATAAAAAAGAAACCCTGTGTTTTGTAGTTTTGTGTTCATGCAATCATAAGTACGCATCTTTTCAAGGTTTATCATTTCCTCCTTACAAAATCAATCACATCGAATAAGAACATCATAGACTCACACTGGAAGCAGTTCTGTTTTGTAGCTCTGCAATTTTGAAGCATTTTGATTTACTATCAATAGCCTTTACCTGATGTTTAAGTACATACCGAATGGATATCAATGTGAAAAGCATGGTTTCGTCGGAAATTAGTTGCAGAATATGCAAGTGGGGTTCTGCAAGAGTCTGTTTTTTGCACCATGGCATTAAATGTCTCCGTCTATGCCTTGTTTCTTATGAGCCTAGTCTTTGAGACAGTATATTTGCTGATAATAGTACCATCTTCGCCTGCGGAAATGACCTACACCACACAGCTATAGATTTGGAAAACTATCTATTGAAATTAGATCCTAAAAGATTTCAGTTGGTGTTTCTTGCTCAAATTAGATTTGATAAGCATGTGAAAACCCTGTGCCAAAAAGTAGACAAAAAGATCTGTGGCATTTTTATGTTAATTCGCAGATAATAAGCATTACCAATCTTGTAATGTAGTGATTCTATCGAAGTTTTATGATTTCCATTTGATATGGCTATTCTGAAGTAGAGGTGCAAACAAACAATAGATCATGCCCATAAACACGCTTGACTATAACTCCTCATTTCAATCATTACTGAGACGTAGTAGCAGTTTCTATACCATCAAAGTTCTTTACCATTTGTGAAAGTTGATGGCTCATTTAGCACAGTAGAAACCTGTATAAAAGAACCTAATATTTTGAATGAGCTTGCTTATGTTCTTATATGACGAGGTACAATCCTCGCCAAAATTGTTGGAACACCTACTGCATTGTAACAGAATTTTGCTCCTCCATCCCTCCCCCTGATACAATGTTGAAGTATGACGAGATTGTTCTGCTTTGACAGTTATTTCCGCTAATGACTGGTAGATGGTCACTTCCTACGTAAAAATCAACATTGTTCATGGGGGGAGGGGGGAAGGGAAATAGGGAGAGGAGAGTTATCCACTGGCAGTAAAACAGGAATAACGTTCTCCTGGATGACTAAACCGTTGGTGTTCCAACTAATTTTGGCGAGGATTGTAGTTCCAGCAGTCAGGGTGCACCCTAACACTAATCTCATCCTTGCAGATCGTTCCTATCACAGCCATGTATATAATTTTTCGAGCATACATGAAAGGGGCTCACCGGCAAACAGGCTGAATTTATTTCTCGATGGATATAGCATAGCCGCAAAATTGTTAAGAGTCTGATCATATCTATTCTCTCCCAATGGGGACCTTATTTGAGGGAAGCATAATTGCAGAACAATATCTCATTTAAAAAACTCCCCACTGGGGAATGACTATGCAGTATTACTTCCTTTGACTGGAGGTAAAAAACCAAGAAGAAGCGCGACTTTCATTATGATAAAAATATATAGTTTTTGTTAGATCTTCACAGGGCACTTTGTAACTCTTTCAATAATATCAGTGTTTTAAGTAGAAGCTCATGATGCTCATGTTTAACTTTTTGCCATTAAATTGATCAACAAGAATTTTCGCCATTTTTTTGCTCTTTGTCATGGCGTTGTAATTTGTTGGGACAACAAGCCTAACTTCTCCTTTTCTTTTCCCGCTTTCCTTTACTTCCAGCGTATTATTTATTGTTGCATTTAGAAAGTGTGTCAACAAACATGAAAGTTTTATAGTCCTATTTGGATAGTGACAGTGATAACGATGAAGAGATCATTATTTACTAATAAATTTCGTTTGTCAAGTAGCCTTTTTGTAATTTTTTAATTTAGTTGATTGAGAAAATTATGTGGTTTTTATGTCAACCTTTGAGGAAAGTGCCAAACTTTGAACTAAGCCCCGCTTGAATAAGCCCCCACCCAACAATTCAGCTTTGCAAATAAGCAGAACTTAGTTGAATTTGAGGATTTAAGGTAATCAATGCAGATCAATGCAAAATGTAAGGATTTTTGCTTGGCGCGAGCTTTAAAATACAGTACACTGAGAGAGCATGTAACAGCGTAGCTATGGAGAACTGGAGCCTAGAAACCACTGCCAGATCGGTGCTAGAAACCAAGGAGAAGAACCTCGACTTCCAAAAGAGACCACATAAACAACATGGTTGAAAGTAAATGAGAGCAAGTTAAAGTTCGAACTCAAAGTTAGCGATACTACTGTTGCCTTTCGAGTCTGCAGGATGTAAAGAGCTTGTAGCCATATCAGCTAAATTTCAGTAAGTCCTTCTCTTTCGACGACGATTGCGAATGAGTCATCTCTGAACTGAAATATATGATTTAAATCCAACCTTGAAGCGAAAACTTTTGTGAGCGCCCTTTTGTACACCGCAGATTTGCGCAGCACCAATGGTCCAAGAAATTGTACTAGTGTATTCCGTTCGTATGTTTCTTATTTTATTTCGTAGTCTCTTTAGTTTTATTGATACACTGTGGCGCACAATAGTCTCTGCAAAGAAATTACTTAGTGATATATACGATATGTCTCTTCGATTGTGGCTGTCCATAAGTAGGCCGCTAGTGAGTACTGAATAATCGCCCCCCCCCCCGATTGTTAATTTTTGAAATTTTTTCCGGCCCCCCGGCACTTATTCCAGCCCCCCAATTATTAATTTTGCAGATTTTTTCAGTAAAATTATTCTTCGCAGGGAATATTTTCATTGTCTTAGAGATTAACTAGAGAAATTTTTTAATAATCGCTTACACTACAACTATAAGTTCTTTTGCCTTGTTATTTATTGACAATATTTGATAGGTTAGTCTTCATAAGTTGTTCTTTGGAATATCCATGTGTTATATTTTCCAACCTCCCAATATTTTCCATTCATTTCTTCAACCCCCCCCCCCAATTATTATTTTTCAGAACATTTTCCAACCCCCTATTATTCTCACCCCCCATTCATTCGGTACTCAAGAGTAATGAATTTGTGCCAAGTTTCTGTAGGTCTGGTTAAGTTCAAATTTATTGCATTTTTTGTTGTTTTTATGGTTCTACTACTTACCTTAGTTAGTTTTTTCAATCCATTAGGGGAAGGATGACCTCCAACTCATTCAGTTCTGACTTTATCCCTGTTCAAGAAAATTTGCAATTGGAACCCTTTAGATGTTAAGATGTTTCATTATGTTCTTCTTGGCCTTGTTTGGCCTAAGAGACTAGTGTCATTGAGGCAGAATATTTTGTCTTCTTGTATGATATTATTATCAAAATGGGAAGAATAATAGCAATTGTTTTTAAACTTCTGGTATCTCATTTATTGCTTACTATGCAAATACACATTTCTTTAGTTTTATTTGATTTCATTGCATTCAGTGCTAGGTAACTTGCTTTTGGGGCAGAAGGGTAGCAACTGCATTAATATGTAGATGTAATCCCATAATATTTATCACTGGCCAGTTTGAATATTTGTAGGTATATAGTTTGGGAAAACAAGGGCTTTTTAAATATGATAGTTGGACTGGATGACAGTAGTTTTAGTTTTCTTGGTATGTATTTGAAAATTATACTGGATGTTTTCAACAGCCTAGTATCATAGCTGTAGATCACCTGAAGTCAATGAAGTTCAGTATAGGAATACTGTAAAGCATTCGTATACTGAATTTCATAGCAGTAACTAGTCTTCTTCTTTAGGTGTAAGGATATTGAAAATGCCATATTGCAAGTCATTTGAATTTTGCTTTACCATTGACAACTGATGGATTTCAAATAGAGCTTGACATCAAAAAATTGGCAAATAAAATCAACAAGGAATCAACTTTGTAATGATAATTCATCCAAAAATAATCTCATAAGGTATTTATTGGTGTCATATCCCTCTTTGCTGTACATTTTGGGCTGTACATACTAATCAAATATTCAGCTCTGTTCAGTTGATATTTGAAATTCATCTACATAGAACTGTTTAAAATTGACTACAAGAATTAGTAGTTTACACTCCTGCAACTCACTTCTGGTACCATGTAACGTATCATAGAGGGAAAGAACGAAAACCACACGTGTACGAAATGAACGAAGCGATATCTATTTTTTAAACAATGAACAAATCAACAACTACAACAACAACATTACATCACACTCAACAGCAGATTAATTAATAAATCAACATGAAAAATTTTGAATCAGGATACATAACTCAGGTACAGCAGTTAAAAGACTTTAACCTCCCCCACTTTTTGCCAGCCAGCAATTTTTCTAGCCTTTATAAAGCATTTTTATTGTTTGTTTCCCCCACTTTTTATATGTAGCCCCCACTTTTTGTTTGGCTGCACCGTACCTGTAATTACAAAGCCAGGTGGCATAGGTTGCATGGTGGGAATCATTTGCTAGAGGAAATATTTCAATATAGAAGCTGTGCTCAGATATAACAACATGTGAGACCTGTATATTCACAGGGAAACTAAAAAAATGGCTCAGGTTGACATTTCAAGAATTTATTCTTTACATACATACATACATACATATTTGTATATAGGTATGTGTTTGCATGTACAGTATGTACCTATATGTATGCATTTATTAGAATATGGCAAATGGTTGGCGACTTGATGATCTTGATGGTGGAGTCCAACTTGCTGCTGATTTGTCAAATTTACATGGACTGGGTGGTGAAATGATTGATGGCCAACAAGTCTATGATATGTCGTAAGTATTATAAATCAACTTTGGCTTTGACTGTTTAAGTGGGAAGTGTTAGTGAGTTCAAATTGTATATGTTCAAGTTGTTGTATATGTGTTATAGGTCAGTGAACCCCTGCTTGTATTTACAATTGTTTTGTGAATTATTATGGATGCCTAATATTAATTTTTGTACTTCTGGCAATTTAAGTATCAAGAAATATGCATTAGAAATTGTGAAATCCTTTCAACTTTTTTTGTAATCTTGTTATGTCATTGAACACTCTTATTTGAGAACATTTGAGAGATGGATGTTGTTTGTATTTTGTTTCCAGTTTAATAGGAAATTCCTTGCAAAGCAGATTTTATAGTTCAGTTCAGTTTAGTTCTCATTTTAAAATTCCACTACATACAAACAAGTTAAAATTTAAAATGAAGCATATGGTTACATACAGAGAAATCTAAATATAACTAAATTTAAACACATAAATATGATACAATGATAAATCTGCATGTAGGAAATTTCTTAAGGAGGGGGATCCTCTCAATAGATAAACTAATCAAAGAGAGGACACCTGCTGTTTTCAGAAAATATTCAAATATTTGCTTAAATAGTGATATTTAAGGAGACTGGTGGAAAGAATGTGCACTTAGGTATCACCATGTGCCCTAAGAACATCTCACATATCAGTTTGGTAAGTATTGGTGAAGAAAAATCTTTTAATATTTTTTCTAAAGCTATAGATGAAGGTTGCTTCCTTGATGTTTACTGGGATGTTGTTTACTTTTTAAACTCAGCCTGTCTGTGTTTCTTAGTTGTTTCGTAATGTTTGCCTGATTTGGGCCTCATATTTCTTATATACTTATTTCTTATAAAAATGTTTTGATAAGGAATAAATTTTATATAGTAATTCATGAGTTGAAGTCATGTTAACATTAAAATGTTTTTATTCCATAGGGAAGTATTAAGCCTTCCTCTCTTTAAGTCAGAAGACCACTTTGTTGCAGATATTGTCTCATTCCCCCCAAATAATCTTGAACGGTAAGGCTATTTTAGGCTATTTTTGCCCATTTATCAATTTTGCTTCCTGTTTTGTTTGAGGAATATTCTTGTTGCATAGCAGCACAAAGCAATTATCACCAAGCTTATTCAATTCTGTTCAGTTCAGTTTCATATATTTAAATTACTCTGCCTATTCTAATTATTCTAGGATACTAACTTGAAACTGTTTTGATTTTTATCTGCCTTAGCATGGCAATCCCTGACATGAAATCTCAAGAGCTAGAGAGAAATGCTTCTTCACCATGGTAAATGAGTTATTATATTCAATGCATCTTCACCCCAAAGGCTTTCATAATTAGAGCATCTTGTCATTAAGAAGTCATAGATTCATTCATTTTATTTCATAGCATTTCTATATATTTCATTGGGCATCTCTGGTAATATTTATCCTCAAACTCTTTGCAAATTGTACCATTGCGCAAATGCAGATTGCATATTGTAGCATAGTAGGTGTTGTATAAAATTCCTGCCTTGCACTTGATGACAAGTGATATCTGTTAAATTTTGTAGTTTCCTACTGCCACAGTGTGGGTATGAGATAAAGTGCCCTGTACTTGCTATCTCCTAAAGCTTAGCAATTCTCATTCACATATATATCATTGCCAGACATCAAATGCAAGTCAGGGAGTAATGTTTTTGTCTTATTTTGGTTTTGGTGTTTTTTCTACTTATAACATTTGAAATGCAAATGTCTGTTATGGTGGGGACTTTGATGACTCAATATTCATTCCCGTCTTGATAGGCAGAGTTGTATTTTCTTCTTGTTCTTTGTTTTGTTTTAGTTTGTCATAAAAAAATTGTGCCAAGATGCCTCTTTTGAGCAATAGAATGCTAGAAATTCTTTTCAAGATGACTAGAGCACTTTACAGAGGTGTTTTTCCTATTTGAAATAATATTTCATTGGTCCAATGGCACAAGTTTGAAAATTATCTGTTTTATCCCTTGGGTTTGGAGTTATACAAGATGCCAGTTGGTTGAAAATTTGTATAAAAGTTAAAATTTTATTATTAAGGATGATTGCTAGTGGAATGTGGCCAAATATGTGTATTTGCTAACTTATGCATGTTGAGAGGAAATGTTTTAGAATGGAGTTTTAATCTTGTTAATTGTCTGTGGTAAATTTTGAATTTTGCAGTTTTGCAATCATCTTAAAAGCACCTACTTCACCAGGCCGTAAATTGAATGAGGAAACATTGACATACCTCAACCAAAGTAAGTTCTTGATACTCTGCTAAATACCATGCATTCAATACTTACCAACATTAAAGTTATGATTTACCACATTAGATAAAATAGAAAAAAATCCTGGATGATGAAATCAATCATATTCTCTTTCACTAATCTTTCACCTGCTAGCTATCTCCCTCAATATCATGATGAGTTTGATATCATTAGTCAAGCCAATAGCAGCAAGCCATAGGATCTTCACATACACAAGAGCCCACTTGTCCTTAGAAATCACCCTATTCTTAATTCACAAATTTCATCCTTCATTTTTCCGCTATTTTGAACAGTTGTTTGCATCTTTCTTTTATCAATTGTTTTTTCACTTTCCTCCCTTAGCTTTTTCAGTCTGTCCTCTCGAAGTAGGTTCATGTCTATGACAGATTCCACAGTGGCATTGTCTGAGGCTTACATTGAAGTGTTAATGGATTAGTCTTCTGATGGATGTGTCATAATGTATTCGTACGGATCATTAAGGCATCATAACTCTCCTTCTCATTTTTCTGGTTCTAAGAATTACCATTGTTATAATGTACTATCCATTGTCTTTGACTGTTTTTTCTTTACAGGATATTATGCTTTGTTGTTTTTCTATGTCATCTTTCAACACTTATATTTTTCTATTGTAGCACAGGCATATGAGATTTTGCTTCAATGCATTTCTGGTTTACCTCCAGAAGAACAATTCCTGAAGGTAATTGGAAGCTGAACTCTCAGCACGTTTTTTGTCTGAATGCTCAGATGTTTAAATAGTAGCTACATTAGTGAAAATCTTTTTGTTATTGACATAGAGTAAAGTATGGTTTTGTTAAATTTTTCACCAATTTTAGTATGTGTTATGCCTATTTAAGATTTATTTTGCATAGCTTTGATATCTCTGTTTGACCGCAAAATTTTATATGTTGTATATAGCCATCCTTTTTTTTAGCCTCTCATCTCATTTATAATATCTATCCGTCTTTTCTGTCCTCCCATTTCCTTTGTGGTATTTGGTCATCTTTTATCATCTTCTAAGTTTCCTCTGTGATATCTAATCACCTCCTTTATGAGCTTCCAACTTCCAATCCCATTGCTCTATGTATCAGCATTGCCAGACCATTGAAATGATAGTTATCACTATACCCCTAGGCATGGTTTCAAAAATTGCTTCTTCCTGACAGCAAAAATACAAACTGAAAATGTTGCAGCGGGCGTAAAGTTTAATTAGAAATAGAATAACGAGAAGTTTCATATTTCAACGTCTATTGATAAAAAATATATAGCAATCTTTCACTGTAAGTCCATATAGCATCATCAGATGAATAAATAAAATCGTAAACAACTAAGATTCATATTACAAACAGCTTGAGAAATATTGCTCCCTAAGAGTTTTAAAAGATCAGTTACAGCTCAAAATTTGAATAGCTGTAACTGATCTTTTAAAACCCTTAGGGAGCTATATTTCTCTAGCTGTTTGTAATATGAATCTTAGTTGTTTACGATTTTATTTATTCATCTGATGATGCTGTATGGATGTACAGCGAAATATTGTTATATATTTTTATCAATGGATGTTGAAGTACGAAACTTCTCGTTATTCTATTTGTAGAAGATACAAATGCAAAATTTCCTGTGAAGCAATACCAAAATTTCCTGCATCTGCAATTTATATCGCCAGTTGGTTACTCCGTTTAATAAGTCATGATACAGGTTAAGCAAAAAAGTTAGAAAAATTTTATGCGAAACTGTTTGAAATTTCCTGTAAGGAATTATAATCGAATATTTCCTGGCAGTGCCGGCCATTTTCGAGCCCGGCTTCTAGACCTGGCCAATTCATCATGACTTGCACTAGGATTTTTCATAATACCTATGCTTCCCAGACTCGTCATAATTTCTCATCACTATGGTGAAGCTTTACATTAGATCTGTACTTTTGTATGTATTTGTAAAGATATTATTATTGCCAGCCCTCTATTACCTTACAAGGGGAGTATTCGACTGGGATTTCACGACAGAAAATATCAAGTAATTGAGAACGAGAAATTTGAAGAATGGGCTACGAATAGGCCAAATGATAGCTTGCTGCAATTAGGTAAGTTGATGCACTTGCTTCATAATTGACTTATTCCCTTATATCGTTGTTTTCATTGTATTGCTTTTATGATTATTGCTTTTTTATTGCATGGGTTTTATTTCTTTCTTTCTTCGGCCACCCACGACAAGTTTACACAGCGAGAAATTAGTGGTGTTATTATAGCAACAAACATGTGTTTGAAAGCAGCTTTTATGTATTTTTCTGAGTGATATCACAAAGGATCAATATAAAAATGGTATTCAGTATTCTTTTGGCCATTGCAAATATTTGTCTTTTGTCATGGATAATGGCAATATCATGCATATATGTATATAGTTTAGTTACGCTGTATAATTTATACTGTACAAGCAAAAGAGATTGGTATGAATAGTGGCCCAGATTTAATGAAAGAAGTAAATAAAGTAATAAATACTACAGGTGTTGACAAGCAATAAACATTAGAAATTAAATCCGTTCATTTTACGTCCAATACAGGGTATATGGAGGAAACGGTATTAAGTAGCAAAGTATAGCAGTTGTTGATGTGGATCTCATCTAGAAATACTGTGATTTTTTATTAGAATATTGGTGTTGTCGGCATCGAGACTTACGAGTTGAATAGAAAGTTAACTAGAGTCGTTCATATTTTGAGCTTCTTGCAGATGCAATGGATGTTTATAGAAAGTAGGTTGTTTTTAGAAGGGTCTGTGCACTGCTTTTTGAGGCAATATGTTTCTGCTCGCTGTTTATCTTTTAAGGCGTTTAGATTGTTTGCGTCAAGCACAGACTTGTAGCATTTTCTATAGAAATTAAAGATTAGGCAATGGATAGAGTTCATACTATGCTGATCTTAGAAGAAAAAACACTTGGTTGGGATGTTTCCACTATGATCAGCACTTATCACATCAATTAGATTTAGATAACAAAAAGGAAATATGATAATAGAAGTGATAAGGAACACAAAATACGAGAGAAAGTTGTGATACACAAGAAAGTTATAAAAAAATAAGACATGAAACATAGGCTGCTGCATTCCAAATGGCGATCATAGATGTATAATCGTTTCATTGTTAAAGTGAAACAGATTGTTTCGTCCATAATCATTTTAGTTGTATTGATATCTAATTGTAAACTCCTCAAAAGAAACAGATTACAAGGTGACCTAGAGTCCATACCGGACATGTTTAAATCAGGAGTATCTTCGAAATGAGCAAAAAGTTCTTGCCGTAATTTGGCGTGGGTACAGCAGTGCAGAAAAAGTATTCACTGTCTTCAGTAACGTTTATGCAAGTATAAACAGGGCTTGAAGACTCAAAAATTGCCGAAATTTGTGCCCATTTCAATTAATAAACTCATCTCATAGATTTGTCAATGTTCACTCGTCAGTTATATCATGGACATGCGATATGAGATACCTCAGTGGTATGGTTATCACAGAAGTTTTTGTTTTTAAGTTCGCTTAGGAGAGTATTAGAATGCAACAATTCTGGTTGTTGATCTGCCTTCAAAATGATTATTAATAAGTGAGTTCTTAGACCATCTTGACTACCTGTTTGCTGTTTTGTTTTGTTAGATATTCCAATGTGTGTTGGTATTCTGGACATATCAAATAAAGGACATTACTCGAATATAATCGAATTTCAATGGGACAGAAAGTCTGATACTCGGCTGTTTTTTCGGGTAAATTTTCCTTCATCTACTCTTTAGTTCTTTTTTGTGCCGCTTGTCAATATTATGTTTGTGCTTTTTGTTAGCAAGTATTTGAGAGTTATTTTTCTGTGGTAGTACAATGAACGCTGCAGATATAACAAGGCCGATTTCTCATATGCTCTGCTCTGTGACATTGATAAAGTGTTTTCAGATTTCTTATTTCAAAGAAGCTCCTCTTGTTACGTTCATAAAGGTGGGTTTCTGCTGCGTCTACACTTAGAGAGATATATATTTATCTCGTAAAGCATTCTGTTATTTTATCATCGCTATAGATGAATATGTGCGCGTAGGCGGGATCACGACAACTACATTCCGTTAGAGAAACTGCTGGGTAGTGAAGTAGAAATGTACATGTAGGAAAATGCCTGTGGAATCAGATGTTCTAGTCATCTTGTATTCTTTGATTCACCAGGAAAAATGCCTCTTTTGTTGTAGATAAATTGCGTCAGTTCAGAATTCACTAAAGGAAAAAGTGGTAAGTTATCAAACCCATTCACACATAGTGAACGTGATTGCATTTTAATCTAACGCAATGATAAACAAAGTTGGTTACGTATGCTTCACTGCAATCTCACGATTGTGAGACGGCTCCATACATCTTTGGTCTATTTCTCTAATTTTTGGCTTTGTGTAAGCAAACTGCCCTATATAGCTTTAGGTTAAGCTATAAAAATTATGCTAGTAACCATTTAATGCAATATTTAAAAAATTTAGTTTAGTTCTTGTTTGAAGCAGCAGCAGCTTTTCCCCGGGAACGTGGGAAGATTGGGTAAAATTAGGTCATTATAGCGTTCAAATCAGGTATTTTCGAATAATTGAAGGCTACATACCCCCCACCAATCATACGGTTCATGCGACGTCCCTGAGCAGCAAAAACCAAAGAGAAAACATCGTAGTTCCATCTTTTCTGGGAAGGGAGTGACATTACTAGACCTGTAATTCGTTGTTCAAGCTTTTTTGTAATCCTTGTTGAATTGGCATTAATTTCACAAGAAATGATGTGATTTGCATTATGGTTTTCCTTCATTCGAGGTGGAGAAAGTGGGATACCACTTAGATTACAAATCGATATTTTTCATTCAAATTCACATGGCGATGAAAGCCCACTTACTTCTGCTGGATGCCAAGTCAAAGTTTTTAAAGTATGTATTGTTTTGAGAAATCATTGAATATTTTGTTACAAGTACTCAGTATGTAAATAGGTTGATCTTACGCAGCTTAATGCAATTTTGTTATAATAGAATTTGGTATAACTAATGGTGTTTTACCCATAGCCCATAAATGGTATGCAATACGGTAGAAACCCTAACATAAGGAGCTACGATTTTGAGATGAGGCTGTCCGTATACTTTTGTGATGAGATAGTTCCAGTAATCAGGGTGCAGGCTCTGAACACTGATTTCACCCCTGCAGACCCTCTCACACAAGGAGCTACCATTTTGAGATGAGGCTGTCCATATACTGTTGTGATGAGATAGGTCCAGTAATCAGGGTGCAGGCTCTTAGCACTGATCTTACCTCTGCAGACCCTGCCTATCACAATTGTGTATGTAATGTTATGGGAGCATTCCTGAAAGGGGTTGACTGACAAGCATACAGTACATCCTCGATTGCGAAGTGTCTTAGGTGAGATTTAGAGGATCGAGACAAAATGTGGAGATTAACAGAGAATTCGGATAGCCCAGTGTTTGGACGAATCAGACTCAATTAATTGTTTGTCATTAGGATTCTTGAGGGAAATAGTTTCTTTATTCTTGTGGGAGTGATGTCAGGGACTGAGTACGGAATCCAAAAACCTAGGTACTAGTGATTATGAATTAGATATTTCATAGGCTGGCATCGCCAGAAGTATCCATCAGAATTCGTTAGTATTGAGTTTGTCAGCTTGCCCTATGAGCAATGCAAGCATGGACCTCACTGTATCCAAACTGCATGCAAAACTAAATCGATGTTTATATTTGTAAACTGGATTTTCGCGCCCGTCAATTTCACTGTTCATATCCTGAAGAGCTAGTGGGGTGGAAACAAAACCTCTATTGTAAATAATATTTTCATTTCAACCTGTAGATGTTTCCCATTGCATGATTACTTTTATCCTGTCCGTCAGAAGATCGCCTCAGTAACACGAGAGACCAGGCTACTGTCATAGATTTTTATCTTCTTAGCCTAAAGGTGCTGATAGAAAATTGAAGTCAGAAAAACAAAAGCATGAAAATCTACCAAAGGAAGAAATGGTAAGTAAAGTATGAATAGAGTCTCAAACTCATTACCATCACGCCGAAACGCATTGCACATATATGCACTTAAATGCACGTGGCTTGTGCTTGCATATACACAAGCGCGCACCCAGCTCGCACACGCATACAGACAAGTGCGCATCTACAGACACATATGTGCGCGCAGGCATGTACTCGTTAAATGGCGATAGTAGAAATTTATGAACCTATATTACTGTAGACCTTCATAAGCACAGAACAGCCAGCTCTAGTAGCTCAATTATTATTAATATTATTATTATTTATTCTTTAATTCAAAGTTGGCTATTTATATTAGCTAAAGATAAAAGCTAATTCAGGCCAACTATTAAGAGAGTATACATACAATATAAAATACGTAATAAAAATATTAAGTACAAAAACCTAACCCATAAGTGAAAGTTTTGCAAATTCTGCAGTTGCAATTTGTACATTTTGTGGATTCCATATGCTCTTTGAAAACTGTGGCATAATTTTTTATTTCTGTTGGTAATTTTGCCCCATATTTTTTGGCCCATGTATCTTACTGTGTCTCTTCCATGATATGTTGAATAATTGGTGACAGGTAAGTTTTCACAATGTTGGAAATTCATTTATACGAATTTTCTCTTTCGTGCGTTTGAAAAGTTTTTTTTTGTCTTTTTAGGAAGCACTGCAGCCTTCAAATGAAGTGACTGTTTTCAAGCAGGTTGTTTTCTCAAAGCTTTTTTATCGTTTGATAAAAAAGTTTATGATTAGCAATTATACTTAAAAGTTTAGAAATACTTTTAGCATGTAAAATTTTGCGTAAACTTTACTTCTCTTCAATATGTTCAGGTGCAAACTTCGTTTAACTATATCCCTAGAACATTCTTTTTTATAAGAAAACAGTTTATAAGAACACTGAGGCTTGGTGTACCAAAAACAACAAGAGCACTGCTAGAAATTGCTCAGCCTCAGATGAGAATTTTCACAGGCACTTAACTACACATATTCTTTTTGCAAGCAAATTCTGATGAAGTTGTTAATAGGCCTCAGTATTCGTTCCTTTGTTTTTACAAGTTGCCTGTCCAGTGTCTTAGAAAATGTATACTGCATGTAGTTTCTCAAATCTTTGCTACAAATCATTTGAAATAAGAAGAATTTTAAGAACTTTCCAGTCTTAACAAAAAATTAAGAACATCAAACCTCGTCAAAATTTCCCTGGTTCTTATAAAACAGAAGAGTGTATCTCTCCTTGCAAGCAGTGGGCTGCTTTCTCTCAGATTTAGACTGGAATGCTAAGATGCAGATGCTTTTGTTGCTATTGACATGAGAAAGCCTAGCTCTTCATTCTCAAGTGTTTGGAGAGACGGATGTATTTTATTTTTTAAATTTCTATGTTTCTTGTGAGCTGCTTCTATGATTCACCTCAAGGAGTAGATTGACCTCTTGTAGCCTCATTTTGACTCTTTGAATTTTGAGGCCTTCAAATGGTGATATAAATTCGGTTCTTTTTCTAGCTCTTTTTTGTAAAAATTATTCGCTCATTATCATTCATATAAGCAAAGAGTGAATCTCAATCTGTCCTCGCAGTTGGAACCACTCGAGTCATCACAATCCAGAATGAGTCCCTCAAATTCCACATCAGGTTTCCAAGGAGATGCAAGCTGGTTGTCACCTTGGTAAGTAATATTTTGCCATGGTACAGCATAGAGTAGCCGGTGACATTTGTACATAATTTATGCGTCGGTTTAAAGCTTCTTTGTTTTGCTATTTAGAGAATTTCGTTGCTGTCCTGTGTCAGGTTTTAGATTATATGACTTATTCTTAAGTCAGCTCCATAAATAAAGATGTACGAGCATTATTGACAGTGCTTCTTTTGAATTAGGTTCCTAGAACCGTTCTGGTCCCCAATTTGACTTGGAAGCCATTGCTATTTCAGCTTAGGAATATGTGCTAGCATCAATATGGGGTAAAGAGATATACATCACACTATGGCAAAAATCCTAATTATTTTGATGTAGATGTTGCTAACGATTTGGTTGCTAAATTCCTTTCCTAGAACTTGCACGAGGCCACTTTTGTATTGAGAGACTAGCTATGTCGTATTCAGATGGCTGCCATAAATGTCATGACGTTAGCGTAGACAAACTTTGATTTACATATGCTCAGCGAGTGATTTAGATATCTGCTCCGACTCGTCCTTGGTAGCATAGTAAACTAAGAGAGAACCATAGATTGAATTTTCTAAAAGTGAGCATAGAGAATGCTTGAAGAGTTTATTTACATCATTGCGACTGCTGCTGCAAACCTAGTATTCGCATTTTTCGGCAGCCCATGTGAGCCATAGACGGAACAAAATCTATTCGTAAGATGACATGAATTTCCATTTTCCATTAACCTAATAAAGTGTAAGTGTGTTTTTACATATGGTTTTATAATGTGCTCAGTATAGGTATGAAGCTACCTAAATACAATTTGTGCTATAACACACGGGATCTTATCAAACCATTGGCTGAAAGCACCAGTGATCGTAAGCGTTTTCAAAGCATTTCTATGTTTTGCATATTTCATAGATCTTAGAGAATTAATGTTAGTCATAGTGCTTTTTCGTTTTACAGTTCATCGATGTTCAGTCAGCTGCAGCTTACAACAAATGTTAGCTCGAGTACACCTCTTTCACAAGGACAACATTCTAGTAGTCATAGCCCATCAACGGTTAATCGAAGTCAAGCTGCTATAGCACAAGTTCAGGTAAAATGGTTTCCAATTTCATTCTTATTTTTATACCGCTTCTTCGCAACCAATATTTACTTTCCCTTGTTAGTTTTTGGTACATTTGGTACGATTCTATTTCATTATTGCATTTCTACCGCCTTGCGCATCGATATAAATTCGTTTCTGCTATACTGTTGCTGAGAAATGCTTAAAATCCGAATGAGAAAGATATTGGTTTAAATCAGAGTGGAACAGTTCAGTTTTATTGGATATATGATTAGAAAGATTAGCCTATACTTCAAAAATTAAAATCATCCGAGAAGATTTACGAAAAAGGAGCTAAAGGAAAGCAAGGAATTTTGTATCTTCAGTTATACGGGTTATGAATACACTCGATTTGAAACAAAACATCAATGGTAGATGTAAATGAAAAGGATTTTGTTTTGAGGCCGTTAGTGTCTGGAATGACGGGCATGACAGTTGATGACTATTATGATAATGCTGCTATTTCACTCTAGTCACAATCTTCTAGCAAGCGCCATTTCAGATTCATGTGTGGGGTATCTTTCCAATTATATATTCTGTTCTGGCAGTCGATTGCAACAAGGATAGTGAAGTATTGTCAGTCATTGAATCCACGTTATCAATCTATTCAGGCAGAGACTGCTATCGGAGGACAGCAGAGACTCGAAATGGTGGCTTCCATAAATTTCCCCATTTTAGAATAAGCAGACAAATTTATCGCAGTTCATATTAAAATATTGAAAAGGAAATTCTTGTTCTTCATGAAATTTTGTTAGAATATCAAAGAATTCGACCGGAGGATTAAATGAAGTTTAGATTCTTTCAAAAGCCAATAAGCTGCATAGGAAGCTTCACAGTGGCTTCTTGATGGTAGACTTTTCTATATCCAGGTTTTTACTCATAACTCTGAAAAATTCAACTAATCTAGTGACCATGTCATTACAAATATTAGTTAAGAAATGAAAAGCCAGATTCAATCTTCGGCTATGCTACAAATAGATGTTGTAAATATGAAGTTAGATAGATTAATGTACAGTTTTAGGGATATTATAAAGTATTTTCTGAATGTCTCCTCATTAGATGAAATTGATAATAGCAATAGACTTTGTAAGTAGTACTCCTGAGTGCTTGCCACCGTAACCATCCTTCAAAGAAGGCCCGGATCACTTTATTCCTTTGTTATTTAGAAACTATTGCTCATTGTCTTTATTGACATGACATTTATTTGATCCTTGAAGCATATATGTTAGTGTAAAATCACTTGGTGCCAATTAGAACTCGGTAAACGACAGGTTTTGCGATTTATTTGTATCTAAAATAACGTTACATCCAGTTTTTCGTTGTTTTTAACTACAGACTCGTTTTGTGCTCAGATCTATGCTTGCAGACACAATGTACTTTTTGTGAAACCTATACAACATGATTCATATTGCGCACCTGTGTATTTTCGAGGTCATCCTACCTATCTCAAGCTCGGAGGATCTATTTTTGCCTCTTCTAGGGTACGTGTATACAGCACTGGGATGTTTCTTGCTCCTTCTATTAAAGCATGATTAAAGAAATTGACTCAAACATAGTAGTACTTAAATTTTGTTATCATATTCCTCTTGAGTGAAATTATTGTCTACTTACAAACAGAGGCTTGTGTCAGATTCCACTGTGGAAGAAACTCAAAACTGGCTAACGATAAACAGATTTCACAACTTCTTGAGGATTTTCGCAGATTTCAAAGGTATGCCATAAATTACTGTAGATTAACCCAATCCTGTTAGTTTCTCATTCTCAGAAAAATTCACTGGAACCTGACAGATATGTTGTTTTGTTGTGACATTAAACAGTTATCTGGGCTCGCACATGACCTTGAAAATCTGGAAAGCCTGGAAAATTAGTTGAGTTTGGCTATAGTCTAGAACAACCTGGAATAATAGTTAAGAATTTTTAGTTAGAAAGGAAAGGAAAAGTCACGGAATTCTGATTTTGACCTTGTTGTGAGAATTCTCCTTTTTCTCAAAGAACTTCTAGTGATACAGTGAAAGCTCCCTAATGTAATTTCGATTAGAATGTTTTTGCCTAATTTTTGAAGTTTACAGCAACTTGTGGATACTGTATCTCTTGTTCTACTATTGTTAACGAATCTTCTAGATTTTTGATATTAAGTATAGGCATTGCAAAAACATCAAACTGACTTAAGCTTATTAGGATATCATGATTAATAAATGTGATAATCAAGGAAAAAATCATCTGAATTGTAAGAAATGTCAAGGAAAAGTCAGAGGAAAGTCCGGAAACTTCATTTGGAGAATCTTGTGCGAACCCTCAGTTATATTTGATAGATAGGTGAGTTTCACGGAAGCAACACAAATCCGAATTGTTTGCGCTTGATTTTTGTCAGCTGAAAGAATTTTGCAACATCTATATGAGTCAAGTTGATATTGTTGCGAAGTGTCATACAATTGTTCATGGTATGTGTAATAAGCATGACTGATAGAGAAATAGGTCTCTGCATATGTGCATAGCTTTAAAACTAAGAAACTGGGATGATTGTAGCCTGCGGGCAGATTCAACTGGTTCGGTTAAAACAGATTAGTTGTGTTAAATCAAAAAATCGTTCTTCCTCTTCCAGTAGAGTCTGCGCAACAGCGATATAGAGCTTGTCCGCTGACATCAACACTTGCGGAAGAGTTTACTTTTGCGGAATAACAATAATAATAATCAATTTATTTACAGTAGGCTACATGAGTAGCTATGGAGCTAATTAAAGCCTACTTTACAGAATAGGTAACGTAGTAAAATTTTACAATCAAATGCAATTTATGTACAAAATACGGAAAATACAAAATAAGAAATATACAGAATATGAAATATACAGAATACGAAAAATACAGAATACAAAAAATACAGAATACGAAAAATGCAGAATAAAAAAATACAAATGAGATTCCTCCAATCTGGGAGAAGTGATACTAAAGCGCGGAAGGCGCCAGATGTCATATTGGGATTAGTAATAGTAATAGTAATCTATTTATTTAAGGTTGGCGTGATAAAGGTAGTTAAAAAAACTAATTAATGCCAACCATTTAACAAAAACTAAAATGAAAAGAAAAAACTACTTACAATAGTGACTACTTAATTATATCATAAAAACCTGATTACTTAACTTATAAAAATCCTAAATTGTTTACAAAAATCTTACATAGTCTACAGTTGCAATCACTGAATTGATGTTTTTTTATATTCCTCTTAAATTCTGTCAAGGTATGAGACTTTTATTTCTAACGGCAACGACCGCCAGAGTTTGTGCCCAGTGTACCTTATTGTCATAATACCATATGCGTCTGTACGTGGAACTGATACTGATAGGGGATTTTTACCCCTCAGGTTATATGGGATGTTCTTCTCGACAAAGATTTCATCCATGAATTTGGGATTAAGATAATGTTTGGTCTTATAAATTTCTGTAGCTAGCAACTGTAGATTTCTTTGGTGAATGGTGACTGAGGCTGCTTTCTTCAATAAATCTTCAAATTTTGATGACGCATCCTTGAATGCAATTCTCAATGCTCTTTCGTGGATTTTATTTATTTTGTTGTTTACGTTTCTATCATGAAACATCCAAATTACAGGACAATAGCTGAATTGAGATATTATAAAAGCATTCATTACTGTTAGTAACTTTCCTTGGTCCATGAATTTTGCAACTCGTGCAAGAGCATGAAGTTTTTGGCCAGTTTTTTTGCATATTTCTTCAACATGACAGTTGAAGTCTAAGTTCTTATCAAGTGTTACCCCGAGGAGCTTTTCTTTGTCAGATTGCTCAATATTCGATGTGCCGATATTCACTGAAATGTCTGGCGAGTTATGTCCGAATAGCATAAAATGATACTTTGTATCATTTAGCTTCATAAGGTTATCAACAAACCACTTGGAAAGGCGGCTGGCATCTGCCTCTAACTTATATTTAACCTTATTTACATCAGAATCGCATTCAAAGATAGTCGTATCATCTGCATAGTTGCAGACCTCAGTTTCATTCACCAAAGAGAAAATATCATTTATGAATATATTGAAAAGAAGGGGTCCCAAGACTGAGCCCTGCGGAACACCTTTCGTCGATTCTTTCCATTCACTGAATGCACCGTTCACCTTAACGCTCTGTTTTCTGTCATTGAGGTAGTTATAGATGAGCGTGAGCGCGCTTCTGCCGAAACCGTATGCATGGAGCTTAGCAACAAGTAAATCATGGTCAAGGCAATCAAATGCCTTAGAAAGATCCATAAGCAGTGCCCCTGCGTGACCATGTTTATCAAGAGATTCCCTACATTTTTCAATAAGTCTCATAAGTGCATGTTGTGTGCTATATCCCTTGCGAAATCCACAAAGATACATAGACATTAATGGTTCCATAAATGGAATTATTTGATCTTGTATAATTCTTTCATATACCTTGGAGACCGCAGGTAATACAGTTATAGGCCTATAGTTCTTCTTGTTTTGACTGAGGCGAATTCACTAGAGCGGAAATACTGGCAGAAGAGGATACAAATAAGCGTCTCTGGGAAAAAGCGCAAAGACTCAAACATCAATCTTAAGATATGGATTGAGCTGCAGTAGAATCCCGTCGTGTCGGACTTTCAAGGGAGATTGGAAATTGGTCCGAGTTAACGAATGTCCGAGTTAAGCGAGTTTCTTAATAAGTTGGAGTGAATCCAAAGGGAATGAGAGATCAGTCCGATTAGGCGAAAGTCCGATTAGGCGAAAGTCCGACTTATCCAGGGAACAACTTAACAGGATTTAACTGTATAAAGGAAGATTGTATGTATAAACGGTTTTTGAATTTTTGCGCTGTCCAGTGAACTTTATGGTGCGTTGTCGTGATGTAATTGCTTCCAAGGCCTAAATGCCTGCGTTAGTATTCTTTTTTATAGGATTGCTTTTGCCTTTTTTGGTAGCTACACTTTTATAACGTTCTTTTCGAATACTTACACAGTAGCAGTATCGTTAACAGCCAAGCGATATTCCAAAATAGCTAAACCTGTACTGTCACTCGCTTCATCTCTTTGTGTTTGTATACGTAAATCCATCCTTGGAATAGGAATGAAAATGGGTGTAAGCATATTACACATAGATGATGCCATCAATAAGATTTGGTTTCACATCAATAAGATTTGGAACTTCACGCGACCAAGGACAAGCTTTCCGCCGCTGTTGCGCAGAGCTCCCCTACTGGAACAGGACGAACGATTTTTAGTTCAACACAACTGATCTATTTTAACTGAGACCAGTCAAGTCTGGGCGCAGGCATGGCTGATTGCTGAAAGAGAAAATAAATCCCTCGAATATCTGTTATTCTATACAGAATATATTATTGATTTTTCACTATGCTTTTGTTAAATGATCTCCCGCTTGTTATATCAAATTGAATAATTGTCTAATTAAATTTCATTAATTCATTAGAAAGTATATTTCTATAGGTTCCGATTTACTGCTATTGTCTAGAAGTGACCTAATACAACTTTGTGGGCCAGCAGATGGTATTCGTCTTCATAATGCTCTTCAAGCAAGGTAAGTTATTTATCAGAACTGCAATTTGCTACAAACGTTTTAGCTCAGTAATCAGGCAATGTAGCCCTCGACACACATTCATCATTGCAGGCCTTCCTGGGAAGAAATCATCGCACATGTCGTATTTGGCACCCCCAGACATTGAGAGGCGTATACTGGGGTGGTATGAGATGAAGAATGCTATGAGACAAGGAGTGCTATGAGGTACGGAGTGCTATGGGGTGCGGAGTGCTATGAGCTGCGGAGTACTGTAGCGTGTGGATGGCTATGGAGTGCTTTTTTGCTCAAAAATGCCAGTAAAGAGTAACTGTGCCTTAAAATACTAATTTCTTAATTTACTTCTTCATTTCAAAGCAAACTAGGATCTGTAAATCATTTCCACTAAAACAAAGTTGACTAATAGCCTTGAATTCCAGTAGTTTAGCAGTCGACATATATGAAATAATATCTATAGAAACAATATCGAATTAGGCATAGCTGGACTACGAAACAGTCTATAAGATGACCCTCTGGCGTTGAATCTATATAGCGATAAACTGTCAATAAGTCCTTTGTTATTGTATACATTTTGTACTTTGATATCAAAGAGATGTATGACACGGTATGTGTGGAATAAAAAGTACGTCTTGGATCAGGAGGCGTGTGGCAACGCGAAAGCGACCGAACGTCTTTCCCAGGAAGGCCTGCATTATATAGCTTTTAGCCCTGTGGTTAGGTAACCTTTCTCTTGACACACATATGTCAATATCAATATGTTGTATTTTGAGCAAATGCTAGGTTAGTTGAGAGCCCTGATCACGTCTATTTTCTCCCTAGTTAATTACTAATCATTTTGCAGGATTCTGACTACGCATGTACTCCACAGCTATATCTAGTTGCATGATGATCAGTCCACTAGGTTGGGAGAAAATAGACCTGGTCAGAGCTCTCAACTAATCTAGCATTTTGTGGCCATTCTTTCCTTGATACTTTCCTACTGTAATCAGCCTTGTACATGACTATTCTGTGGTTTGGTTCTCAAGCTGTCGATGCCTCTCTTCCGTTCAGAATTAGCTTCAGTTTTTTTGCATTTCATTATTCTATGACTGCCATACCTCAGTGTAAAAGATGCACACGCTTTTTTTATCATCGCTACCTCCATTTGCAGGGCAAGTCGCCCCTTGTTAACAATGTATGTATCACCAGAATGGCGCCAGAGTGACACAGGGATGAAAGAGTATCATGCCATATTTCTAGAGCACCTTACTGTTGATGAGCTTCGGAACAAACTGGCTCTAAAATGTGATCTTGACCCAACAGATACGTATGCAATTTATAAGTAAGTGAAATTATGTAATTTTTATCATGGTGTGTAGTGGTCAGGTAGCTCTTTTCTGCCTCATAGACGTAGTTTCTTCTCCTTAGTCACATTGATTTTGTACCATAATTCAAATCGTTCTTAGATGTATTGCTAATCACAAAGCTCTAGAACGTGATAGCTATCGAGACGTTCAATTATAGTTTGTTTGCTATTGAGTAGATCACCTTTGGCAAAAGTACTTCATAGTTTGTTGACCTTGTCATTTTATTTGCTTCAAACAGACAGGGCCCAACTGGCATATGGATATTAGTCGATGATGAGGTGTGTAGTTTATGCTATAGATATTCAGCCTCTTTCTCGTACCAGCACCCACCACTTGTAGAATAGTAGTATAAATGGGGGCTTACAGTTCAAATTTGGCAGTCTCTTTCTGGTACTAGCACCCGCCACTTGCATAGTAATGGTATAAATGGCGGGTTACAGTTGAAATTTGATTGAGTATTTTTCCGAGCATCATCTGTAGTTGTTTTTGCATGACTACAAAACAGGACTTTGGATCATCCGCAAGGTCTCAAAACGTTGCAGAATATTTGCAGATAGCACTTTTACTTTAAGTCTGGTGTTGCATAGACCTTGAATTACCTTGAAAGTCTTGATACCTCTTGCTGTCATTAAGGTTACATTCGTGTTGGAAATGATTTTGATAGTATTTGTTCACTAGTTAGTAGTGTTTTCCTCTCCATACTCTCTAGATGGTTCGCAACTTTATGGATGAAGCTCATCATACGGTACAAGTCTCCAAAGGTTGCTTGATTTTCATATCTTTTATTAAAATTACGGTCTATATCTTTAAGCAGGTGTTACAGCCAATGAGCATCTTGGTTTCAAATGTGTAGTAGCCAACCAGAGCTTGTGTAAGACATCTAAATCCTGTGATAATGTCAGCCATGGCGGTGAAAAGGCCTACTAGCTATAAGAGAGTGTACTACATACTCTGAAATGTTACAAGCGAAAAATTCTGAAAGCAAGCTTATATTCAAAGTAGATGGAGTCTGTTTAGGATTTTGGAACACGCGTTGTCGTGTGCGTGTGACTGCCATTGACCTCAGCATGAATACCTACTTTGTACTTTGTAAATAAAAAATGAAATTGTAAGTGGCACTTGTAGTGAGGACTCGGTGACACCATGTCTTTCCTCACTGCGAGTGTTCACAAGAAAATGTATTTTTATTTTTCTTTTTAAGAACTTGTTTTTATATGATAAAAAAAAAAAAAAAAGTCTGTTTAGGTTTTCGTCAATGATGGCATTTTTGTACTCTTCCTCTCAGTGACAGAAGAACATGTCCTAGACACTGCTATCCTCAGCAATAACCGATTACCATGTCATTCCATTAATTTTAAAGGCTGATCAGTGCATATGATCAAAATTTTGCACCGTAGTCAAGTTGAACAACTGTTTGCAACAAAGTGTTTACACCACTTGTGCTCTCAATTAATCACATTCTAAATACCTTTTTGTAGCTGACGTATGACTATTCACCTCTTTTAGATACTGCTAATAGCAAATTTCGGTTGATCCTGAAGTGAGAAAGAGCAGACTGCTGTATTGCACAACCAGGCAGATTTCCCCTTCGGATATTCCAATGCACGAGATCTTCCAAGGAGGCAGCATCGTCACTTGAAATAGTTTGGCAGGCAAGCTACCTAAGCACAAGGAATGTATGATAATGCTTACCGTAATTCTGTTGTATGCGACGTAGGACCAGCTGCTTTTTCTTGCTTTTTCAATACCATTGCATTGCTTCCGTTGTTTATACCTTATGTAAGCATTTTAATGGGTTGAAATAAGAAAGAAACTTTCCCAGAGTGATGATATATTCGTCTGAAATATAGCTTTGCAAGTTTCCTAAGGGATTTTGTTGGAGAGAGACCCTTAAGGATGGCTGTTCGCCCAGACAATATCGTATGGAAATTCAGTCCCATCTCTGGTCAAAAACGAAATACCTCTCACATATAGCTCTGTCAAGGCTTCTATATGACACTTCGATAGATGACACACTTGTGTATGTATAGAAACAAGGAGTCATTCTCAAATGATATCCGAACTGAAGGGAGCAACGAGTGTCTGGTGAATTTGGACACAAGTTCAAACAAAAGGGGAGAAGGGTCCTTAGGCAGTCATGATGCCCAGGTTTTCAGGATTTTGTAAGGAAACATTTCTGTTCTATTCTGAGCTTGCATTGACCTTATCGTCAACTAGTTTGCATTCTCTTGCTCTGGGTAATTTACTGCTCCCTGGATAGATAAATCTAATATAAAATATGCATTTTTTTATTAGAAAGTTTTTATGGCCTTACAAAGATAGACAGTCACTACACAAACATAGTACTGTATTGCAAAAATCAGGACTGGAAATCAATGCAAATTACGCTAAAGAGATGATAATTCTCCGTGAAAAGTGAAATTTTAACTCATATGAACATATTGCTTTTCTACTTTCTCGAAAATCCAATATTGAAATTTCATAGCTTTTTCAGCAGTTGAGCACTACTTTCTTGTAATCCATTTTCTCATAAAAGAACGTGTATTAGAAAAGTAGTTGCGCTTTGCCTTTGAAATGTTCTATCATGGCCGAATTTGCCGATGGCCCGACTGGTCCCGAGCCCAGGGGCCCCTAGTATTCTTGTAGATAGGACCCACGTGCAAATTATGAAAGAAATATTTGTTTGGAATAACACTTTTTCCTAACAGTGCGATGAGTAATAAGCACGTGACAACATTTTGATGTTTGTTTTAAGGGGCCCATGTCACTTTTGGGTACAGACTTATAGTCAGTCTTGTGTTTGATCAGCATTGTCTGTTCCCATTCACGTATATGAGACACAGTAATGATACTACTAGCCGAATGTTGAATGTTTCCGGTTACAATGTTCCGGTTACATGTTGAATGTCCAGTTACTCAGGGTATGCCAGTCGGAAGTGCTAGAAGTTTCCTTGAGTGATCATTGTATGGTCTACAACATTTCTCTCAGCACAATTGAAAGTGCAGGATATCCACAGTAATGATAGAAAAGGGCTTTCAAACTGACAACATTTAGCTACCAGCTGAAAGCTAGCGCTGCCTTGCATGGGAAATTCACTAGTGTTCTTGTGTAATACATCCATCGAAACAGTCGCTTTTCTTGGTTCATGGGAAGTAGGTAGAGTTATCCCTGGTTTCATAGACAGATGTAGGACGGAAAAGTCCAACTGCTAACGGATATCGATACTTCCTGTCATCTAAAGGCCATTTGAGTGACTAGTGGGAAGCCACTTGTACCAATATGTGAATGACAATGGTCTTTTCTCACCTGTGGCCAATCCAAAGTTTTGCCCCACACTCAGTAGTAATGTGCTTACTGAAAAATACCAATGACTGATCTGGCTTGGATCTCGGTAGGCTAGTAGGCCTAGTTCTCATTGATGTCAAAAATGCATTTTATGCTATAGATTACAAAGTTCTCTATGGAAGGCTTGAGCAGTAAGGTATGCTACAGTTTGAGCTCTCTTGGTTTAAATCTTACCTATCAAACCGGAAGCAGTTTTGTAGGGTAGATAGCGTTCATTCCAACCTTGGGGATATAGAAGTTGGTGTGCCGCAAGTTTCCTGTCTTGGCCCTCTTCCGTTCCTCATCTTTATCAATGACCTCTAAGAGGCTGTCCTAGATTACAGGGTGTCAATGTATGCTTGCTACCAGTCGCAAGATTCGACTCCGCTGCACGAGGCTATAAGCAGTGACCGTGTGAAACTAGATGTGTTTATTCAATATGAAATTTTACAAATACAAGCTACTTGCTGGACTGAATAGAATCTACATGGCTACACTACAAGGAAGATACCACGGATCGCAAGATACCATGACAACTCCCCAGCAATTTGCGTGTAAAATATGTAACAGAACAAAATTGAAAATACAGCTACACAAAATACGTAAGTGATTTTACTAGTAAATACTTAGGTGCGTTTCAGTGTTGCATGTTCGGGGATCAGGTCTTTTCACATCCAATCGTAAGCAGTAATTAGAACTCAACTTGTGCCAAATGAGCCCAACACCCAATATAAAACAAAACTACAGGCTAAGGAAGGGGAGTAAGGCGAATGATACTTTACTGGATAATTGGCTACAAAGCAACAAGCTTCCTTGAATGTAACCAAAATCAATTCCTTGCTTATTTTCAACAAGCAAACAGATAACATCTTCAAAAGTCAAAATGCGCAATTGATACTTACATATAGTGAGCTCGAGGTAATCAAAAAGACCAAATACCTAGATGTACACTTTGACTACTCCTTGGATTGGAAAAAGCAAATTAGAACCCTCTACCAGTGTCTCCAGGGCAGTCAGCTGTGTTGAGATATGCTACCCTGTTGTACAGAAGAACACTTTGTAAACACTTCAGATGTATTGATGATCTGCATTTTCGAAACTCCTGTTGTGTCTGGCGACGTGCCCTTTGAAAGGGAAAACTGTTGAAAAAGCATATAAGTCAGGGAAAGTCAGGGAATAATGTTGGGTTAGCGTTTGTGGTAATAGATCTGGTTACCACAATATGATATTATGTGTTAGTCTGAATGGTATGGACACATATTCGTCCTACCTAACACACTTTTGTTATGTCTTCATTGTATGCTATTGCCCCGAAACCGTAGGATAGTCAATGTCCTTGCAGTAAATTGGGTGTGGCCACAAAGATCCTGGTCCATAATGGATATAGCCAAATTATTATTATTATTATTATCAATTTATTTAAAGTAGGCCTACATATACATACAATATAATATATGTATATACAATAGCTACAAAATAAGAGCTAATTCAAGCCTACTATCTAAGAAAGTAAAATTAAAATATGTAAAAGAACGTAATGAAATACAGAATAATTAGTTACAAATACATAAATTTACAGGTATCTACAATGTTTCCGATATTTACAATGCTTTCAACAACAAGTAGAAAATTCTTTAAACAGTCAGCTCAAGAACCCAACCTGAGCCACGAAAGGTCTACATATTCTGCAGTTGCATTCCTCTCCTTTCCAGAGTTTGATTCTGCTTTTAAAGCTTGAGAGGGTATTTGACTGCTTTATGTCATTTGGAAGTGCCTGCCATAATCTACACCCACGAAATGATATCGTATCCAAGCCATTGCACGTAGTGCGAGCTTGTGGTAGTTGTAGATTATCGCAGCTTCTTAACCCATATGGACTGTGTTTTTCAACAAAGATCTCCTTCATGAAGCTAGGATTGAGCTCCCATTTTGTTTTATAGATCTCCGTCACTAGCAACTGCAAGTTTCTTATGTGGATTGGGACCGCATTGTCTCTAAGTAACATTGTATCAAAATCACCCCCCCCCCCAGTCTTGGTCATGGAAAAGTCAGGCAATGTCGCTTTTCATTTTCTGTGGCAACCATGCTGACGCTGTTACTACGAATGGCAGGTTGGTACTCCAGGCGGACCACTGATTGAAAGGTTGGGACAGAAGACCGTCAACGAACTGGTTGCTTGCGAATCTAAGATAGTGATCTTGCTCCACAATACCTCTATGATCTCTTCCCCGCAATTCACACCATTCAACATAATACGGGGGCCGACTTGAGGCTATCGATGAAATGGTCAGCAGCTGGCCAGAATTGCTTTTCATATGGATATGCAAAGCTACAGACCAGCCTCTTTGCCGAGTCGAAGCAAGCATCCTTGTTTATACAGAAGTTTTTATCCCATGTTTCAACCTTATCTTTATCTATCTTTTAGCATTCTCCCACATTTTCTTGGTTGAAACTGTAACTATGTCGCTCAGAAACTACTTCACAAAGCACTATGCTCCTCCAAAACCTACGTTCCTCTTGCTTTCTCTCTCTCTCATGCCATTCTCTCCTTATACCCCAAGGTACATTTCTCTATATGAAATTCGGACCAAGTCACGAAAACTGGCATTTGATTGACATCTTTCCTGCTCAACACCATTTAAGGGATATTTAAAACCCCTGAAGAGGCACGCAGTGCCTGAAAATCTGAGTGCCTGCGAATCTATCGCAGACTAGCTTCGATTGAGACAGGAGTGCTGGTTATGTCACTGTTTCGGTGGCTAATGTATTTGAACTTGTTTACATCTGTAGTTGTTTTTGATTTGCATTGTTTCAATTCCCAGTCACGATATTTCCTATTCTCACATTTCACACCTCCGCTTTCTTTGTTAAATCTTGCTTTCTCTTGCTATTATCTAGGGAGTTTATCTCACTCACTGGCACTCTTGGTCGCTCTCTTCTCTACGCATGCCATACGTTTGCTTGTTCAAGTTTGAGTCAATGTTAGTTCTGAATTTATGGATTGCGTTTATCGACAAATACTTAGTTATATCTGTCTCAAGTCTTACAAAATATAACAGCTAAAATATGCTGGAGCACATCAATATGCTGAAATCGCTTCATAAACAAATTGGAAGAAATGGGCATGACCCTTGATGACCAAGAACTCGGTATGACATTACTGTATAGTCTCACTGATAAATTTAGACCTTTGATAATTGCACTTGAAGCTGTAGGTGAAGAGAATTTGAGTTTGAAAAAGGTTAAGAGTGTTGCTGAACGATTTTGACAGAAATACAGGTAAGTTTAAATTTGAAATCAAAAGATATGAAGGTACATTTCCTATTAAGTGGGGGCAATCATTTACTATTTGAAAGGTCCTAAGGATAAACAATGAGGTGCCAGTGTTGAAAGCAAGTAAGTAAAAGCTTCAAAGGAGCCTGTCATTATTGTATGGAAAGAGGTCATTTTGCGCTTGATTGTCCTAAGAAGAATGTCAAGAGCAGTTATACATGGTGGCAAGAGATACAGCATATTTTTGGCAGATTGTGGAAAGATACAGAAAGAGTTCAAAAATTCCTTTTATGTGAACCTTAATGACAATCTCGTAATGTTTACTGATAAGAAAGGTATTTGCCGCATCACATCCGATATTGTTAGAAGAGACAACACATTGTTATCGGTTTCAGTCAGACGACCCGAATGTCAAACGAGTACGTTTAAGTCAGTTTTGTCTTTCTTGCGGTGTTGGGTTGATAATATTTTATTGCTCTCCAAAAATGCTGAAATGTTGAAAAAAGACCAACTTGGTATCAGACTTGTTGTAACTGAACGAAACAAAGCTGCTTTAGCAATAAAAATCTAGCTGCTTTGAAGAGTAGCAAATGTACATACGAGGTAGCGAATATAGGAAAAGTAATGTAGAACAACCCTAAACAAATAAGAAAGGTATGTCAATTGTCTAATCTCCATTTCACTAAGTCTATTAGTCGCATTCCCGCTCATTAATCTCACTCTCCAGTACTCCAATGCTCCAAACGAAAAGTTCTATCTGCCCCTCCATAGCTCTCACTTCTCCAGTTGTTTCTACCTTCAACAATCTACATATATATCCAATCGAAAATAACCAATAGCCATGACAATGAAGTTTGGTAAAGGAAAGTAATTGCCATTAACAAACCTGTAACAATAGAACAAAACAGTGTTACGATTGCAAAATTTTTTGGACTATGTCCTAAAAAAGCTTAAAATAGAAGATTATAAAGCTGTTGGTACTCCAGTTGACGCTGGAGGAATGTTTATCAAACTAGCTGATGATTTAGCTCCTGTGACTCTCCAGAAGTATCGGTAGATTATTGGGTCCTTGACATATGCTGCAACAGCTACTCAGGCATTGCTGCCAGACAACGATTACGTTTTTGCCGACTATTCCGACTGACTCTGACTGGGCTGGAGACGGATCCGACATTCAGACCCCGTATGCATTAGAACAGATCCGAACGGATCCGTACCTATATGAGCACAAATAGGCTTTCCGGTTATAATGAAAATGCTGGATCCATACCGATGCGGATCCGATATACCTACCAGTTTGGCACTGTTTTCCAGAGTGTACTGGTTCGTGTCTGGTCTAATTCAGATCCAGTGTAATTGACTGGCATGCATTCAGATTGGAGCGGACGACGGATCCGAAATGGATCCATACCATTTTGGATCCAAGCTAGTTTACAGAGGGTCTCAGTTTTCTCGGTATGCATTTCAAATGTGACTGGAGCGGGGGAGTGTTCAGAGTGCTTGGCTGTTGTGTGGATGATCGGTGGTTCAAGGCGAATTTTTGGTTCGTAGTTCGGGTGCTTGCTGACTGAATACCTAGCAGCAATTGGGTGCCTAGTGAAATCACTAGGGAAATTGCAGGCGGTAAGGGAAGGAACCAGGCATGAAGCTAGGGTGGGCACGGAGGAACATTGCACATCTAGGTAGGAAATTCCCCCTTGACCCCAAACTTTTTAGGCCGAAGGTATATTTTGCTTAAAAACGTAGAAAATAGACAGTTTGACATAAATTAGCCAGATTATCGACGCTTCTCATACACATATCAATAGTTTCATCATTCTTTTTCTTTCTAGAATGGGTTTATCTCTAAACTTAGACGGTGCGTTTTCATAGAATCTAAAGGGCGTAGTTTTAAAAACTCTCTGACCCCATTCTTCCTATACGCTATCCCCCTCCCCACCTTTTCAGAGCTGGCTTCGTTACTAAAAGGAACTGGCCATGCTATCTCACACTGCCGACTGCCCAAGATGCTTACCCTGTAGCGGACACTCCCAACTAACGGAGTCGTAGGTGGGGCAAACTTTAAACTATCACTTCAAATAATCGTTAGTATAATGATAGTTAGTTATTTAGTTAATAATAGTTAGTATAATGATATTTACTTAGTATAATGATAGTTAGTTAGTATAATGGTAATGATAGTTAGTAGGAGCAGCAAGAAGGAACATACTGTGGCTTGATCCACAACTAAAACTGGTTATGTTGCCCTAAGGTTTGTAACACTAGCGGATATTTGGCTTGGAAGATTACTTCAAGACATCCATTGAGTACAAGATGATGCATACACAAGTCTTGAAGACAACTTTAGCGCTATCAAGATTTGTACGCTCTACGTCTCAAGATTGCACCAGGCGTGTCGATATTTCTTATCATTTTGTTAGAGAACAAATCAACCTCAACAATATTAGTGTGAAATATTGTCCAATGCAGGATATTATAGTTACAAAGAGATTTACCAAGGATACCTTTCATAAAAGCAGAGATGCACTTTGCTATTAAAAGAAGTTCCTAGTCACTTGTTTTATTTGAACTTCTATCGATAGTAATGTAGTTAAGTGAAGAATCTTACAAACTCAATATGTTTGTGATCGCAGGTGGACACTGTTGTTTATTGGGGGGGGGGGGCTAAGGTCAATCAGAGTACGGAGCATAACTCAGGCGGAAATGACTACAAATACTCCTCAAACCTTCTATTCTTCTGCAATAGTAGGGCTTTCGCTCCCCTTCGCCCCCACTCCCAGCTCATGCAACTGATTATGATTAATATTGTTGTCTAATAATGATTACAAAATACAGCCATTCTTACAGTATAATAATGATTACCATCGTACATGGCTATTTGTCTTTTCAATTATTACTGCAGATTTCATAATTTCTTGGGTTGCAGTTCATCCTTATGCTTCTCTGCTTCTGCAACCATACGTTCGACATCTTCCTTGGACAATCTACCCTTATCATTTGTAATTTTCTTCTCTTTACCAGTGCTCTTATCAACAGCAGAAACATTGAGAATTCCATTAGCATCAACGTCAAAAGTAACTTCAATCTGAGGCACACCACGTGGTGCAGGAGGTATATCAGGTAGCTCAAATTTGCCAAGTAGGTTGTTGTCTTTTGCTGTAGCTCTTTCACCTTCAAAAACCTGAATTAAAACACCTGGTTGGTTGTCAGCATCTGTAGTGAACACCTGGCTCTTCTTTGTTGGAACAGTGGTATTTCGCTTAATTAGAGGTGTCATTATTCCACCAGCAGTCTCAATCCCAAGTGACAATGGTGCCACATCTAGCAGAAGCAAATCTGACACCTCTTCACTCTTTTCACCACTAAGGACGGCAGCCTGGACAGCTATAAAGTAGGTTTACCACATTAGGCATGAGATTACATGACAACAATAACTTTAAAGTGAACCTCAACGTTGTTTTCTTAAGCAAAATCTACCACTTGCATCAAACTTTCTCTCTCCGTTCATTCAGCCATTTCGCCAGATCCTGAAACCACATCTTCGGCATTTTTAACGTCAGCACAGCATAACAATACGGGTGAATCCTATGCTATTGTTCTCTCTAGTAATTATGCTTCCACAAGGCTTTTTTATCAATGTCAATTACAAACTAACCTTTCACGTAAATCAAAATACTTTTAAATCTCGGACTAGGATATTTTTGTATATATTCATATATTTTGTGTTCTAGTTTAATCAGAGTAGAGTTAGAGCTAGTTAGCACTGTTGAAACGAAGGACAGGATGTCATTGAACGAGCATGCAATTTGTGGGAAGCATCTCGACACTCTTTCTTTTAACGCCATTAACTTAATATGGAAAAACAATTCAGGACAAAAAAGTATCGATTACTAACCTAGCAATGCAAGCGAGACAGGTTTAAGCATGGATTTAGAAGCAGAAGTGCAATAAAAATTACAGAAATGGTAAAAATGATGGAAAATTACCAACCTGCTCCATAAGCAACAGCCTCATCTGGATTAATGGACTTGTTCAATTCTCTCCCATCGAAGAAATCTTTCAAACCACTTTGCATCCTTGGGATACGAGTTGATCCACCTACCAAAACAATGTCATGGATTTCTTCTTTGGATAAGTCTGCATCTCTAAGGGCTGATTTAACTCGTACCATTGCGTTCCTAAAATAATCAGCGTTGAGGTCTTCAAATTTTGCACGTGTTATTGAAGTATAAAAGTCAATGCCCTCAAAGAGGGAATCAATTTCAATACTGGCTTGTTTACTTGATGAGAGGGTCCTTTTTGCTCGTTCACATGCAGTTCTCAATCTTCGAATTGACCGCTTGTTTCCAGAAATATCTTTCTTATGTTTCCTCTTAAATTCATCAACAAAGTGCTTAACCATTTCTTGATCAAAGTCTTCCCCACCAAGATATGTGTCCCCATTAGTTGACTTTACCTCAAAGATCCCATCATCAATTGTTAAGATTGACACATCAAAAGTTCCTCCTCCAAGATCAAAGATCAACACATTCCTTTCATCCTTTTTGCCCAGTCCATATGCGATTGCAGCAGCAGTTGGCTCATTGATAATTCTCAGAACATTCATCCCTGCAATAGTGCCAGCATCTTTTGTTGCCTGCCTCTGCGAGTCATTGAAGTATGCCGGAACAGTTATGACAGCATTGTCTACTTTCTACAAAAAAGTGTACAGAACATAACCCAAGAGCAAATCTTTTACATTCATTCTGCTTAGTTTCTATCCACAGGTATGAAAAACAAGGCAACATACAGCTTAGGCCCTCCACCCTAATAGCATATTAACAATATATGAATATCTATCCTACAAATCTAGGTTTGGGAAAGCGCTATTGATGCTGATTTATCCAGACGCTCCCCATCACCACTTTTATTTGAGTATAGAAAAGGGAACAGAACTCACATGCCCTAATGCGGTTTGTAAACAGTTGCAAGATTACTGTAGAACAGGGAGGATATGTTGTTGCTTTATTGGTTGATCTCTTAAAAGTATTCGATTGCATAGATCATTAATATAGATTTATCAAAGCTGCATGCATATTGGTTTGGCATGGATGCTCTCCTTCATATTTACAGCTAACTTGTAGATCGAAGAGAGAGAGTCAAAGTAAACGGGGTTTGCAGTACATGGAAATAAGACAAATTAGCTTCTGTAAATTTCTCACATGAATGCAAAAACTACCTCTACGAGCAGTTAATACCTCAAGGGGGCATTCTTAATCTTCATAGGGCATTCGAAGAACACGTTTCTGTGTTTGCACTTTTATTGCAGATTAACCAGTTCAAAGGGCAGTAAATGAAATTCAATAGAATAACCGCATTACAAGTTTTGAATGCCTGGGCTCTGGAAATATATGTTTAGTCTAGAAAAGGCACTTACTGTCTTGTTTACTTTAGAACAAAACGTTTTAAATCTGGCTATTGAAATCAAATCCATACGCTTCAAATTTTGGGATAAGAAGTTCAGTCATATGCTTAGGATAAATCCATTAGAATTGTTCCTACTATACTTGATGCATTTGATACTTGATACTTTTATATAATACCCCTAGTTGCTTTTCCCACTCTATAGCTGAGGATGGGACAAGCTCGTCCCGAAACGTTCTTGAATATGTCGTCGTAAAAATTGATTAAGTCTTAATATTAAACTGGTTTGTCTTGGATGTGTCGATGAAATGAAATGAAAGATCTACAAATGGCTATCTTTTTCTAATTTATATACCATGTGGTTCGTCGTGACTATTATTCTCAAATTCATAATAAAGCTGCATTTTCCATCTGATGTCTCAGACAAAAATAGTTGAAACGCGTAGTCTTAGAAGTTATGATAAGCAGCTATTTTTGGACGAACTGTCAACCATTGATTGGGGCAAGACTTCAGCCTCAACTAATGGCAACACTGATCTCATGGCCTCCGTTTTCAATAGTGTTATATTGGCTCTACTAGAAGTGCATGCACCACTTAAGCGTATGACCAGTCATCATGCTCCCTGGATCACAGCTGATTTAAAAAACCTAATGAAGAAGCGTGATTTAGCTAAAAAGAAATCTGAGAAAGATGCTTCCTATTGGTCAGAGTACAAGAAACTACGAAACAAAGTTACTTATGAGCTTCGTAATAGAGTGCAGGAATACTACCATAACCTAGTTGACGAAACCCAAAATAACCCGAAAGCTATGTGGAAAACAATAAATAAGGTTTTGCATAAGAACTCAAATCACACGGTTACCCAAAAAATCATTTTCAAAGGCACAGAACTTAGAACACCTTTACAAATTTCAGAAGCTTTCAACAAACATTTCACAACCGTCGGGCCTAAGTTAGCAGAGAAAATTATCAGCCAACCTCTTGATGATCCTCTAAGGTACCTGGGAAATGAAATCAATAATGCCAGATTTAAATTAGAAACAGTAGGCGTAGAGTATGTGGAACGTGCAATAAGAGCCCTGAATAAGTCTAAATCCCCTGGTGCTGATAGGATCCCCGTCAAAATATTGAAGGATGCTGTACACTTAGTCTCAAAGCCATTAACACTGATATTCAATGCATCTTTAGAAAAGGGTATTTTCCCCAGATTTGGAAATTGGCCAGAGTAACTCCAATTTATAAAACGGGAACTAAAACATGTCAACAATTACAGGCCCATTTCAGTATTGTCAGCTGTATCGAGGATACTAGAAAAGATTGTACACGACCACTTAATGGAGTATCTAAAAGGGTACAACCAACTATGTTCGAATCAATTTGCATTTCAAAAACTGCACAACACAGTAACATGTCTACTTAATGTTATAGACCCATGGTTAAGGAGCTCTGATGAGGGGAAAATGAACTTGAGTATATTCCTTGACCTTAAGAAAGCTTTTGATACAGTTGACCATAAAACGTTACTGCTGAAGCTACGAAAGTATGGCATCGAGAGTACTTCCTACAACTGGTTCACTTCTTACCTGACCAATAGGGAGCAGTTTTGTCACTGGGATGGAGCTAACTCTAGCAGAGATATTTGAAGTGTGGTATTCCACAGGGCTCGTGTTTGGGACCCTTGCTATTCTTACTGTATGTTAATGATTTTGAGAATTGCTTGGAATACATGACTCCAAATATGTATGCCGTGATACATGTGCAACTATCGCATCAGAAAACCTTAATGACCTAATAATAGATGTGAAAAATGAACTGGAAAATATATCGAACTGGTTGAGAATAAACAAACTTAGTTTGAATGCAAGCAAGAGTGAATTTATGGTTGTAGGCCACAGAAGAAAATTAAACAGGGTAGGCAATAAAGTACCAAATCTTGTCCTCATTAATGAAGTTATCAAAAAGGTAGAGAAGATAAAATATTTGGGGATTAACATCGATGAAAGCCTTAACTGGGAAGAGCAATATAAAACTGTCAAGAACAAGCTCAAAGGGGGCATAAGCTCCTTGAGAAAGTTGAAAGACATCCTTCCTCAAAGAAAGCTAGAACAAATGTACAAAGCCCTCTTTGAAAGCCATCTTCGGTATGGTGATATTGTTTGGAATGCTCTTTCCAACAACATACTATCTAAATTGCAGAGATTACAAATAAGAGCAAGGAAGCTAATAGAAAATGCCAAATACAAAAATGGGTGGAATTGTAATTGGCTGGATGAAAGGTCGTTAATCTCCTTTGATCAAGGAGTCATGACTTATAACATACTACATGGTCTATGCCCTGACAATCTTCGCCATAAATTTGTTGAAAGATCCATGGTTTCTTAGTATAAAACGAGAATTCATAGAGATTTGCGAATTCCCAAAGTTAGGTTAGAGTATGCAAAGAGAAGTTTTTACTTCTCGGGTGTCAAAAATTGGAATGACATTCCTGGCAACATCCGAGAACAAGAGTCACTCGCTCGTTTCAAAATGAGATTTAGAAAGTACCTTCGGAACCTGCAAGACCCAAACACGATCCCTTGGTAGAGCAGCAATTTTACTCTATTTACCTCTCTTTTTCTTAACTATTGTAACTACATTTTCTTTTTCTTTTTAAACTTGCTGAAAGGATGTACGTGTTAAAATATTAATTGAAATTGAAAATTGAAAATTGAACGTATATATTTTTTGGTAAATCGCACCTTTTCAGATTGCTTATGAAAGAAAACATGCCGAGATTCAAAATCACTGTATACGTCAGGAAGTCTATGTCAAGAACATTATATTACACTGCAACACGAAGGATATAACCGCTGATGTTCCGAAGGTTAGAAACGGAAACATATCAAAAGATGAGGTAAATACAGTTTGTTTAGCATGTTATCTTAAAATATTCTGGACTTTTAACTTGTAGATCTATTTTTGCACTGGGATACCTTTTGGTTATATTAGTTGTGTTCGATGTCGATATATATGAGTTTATAGATCTGTCTTGGCTATTATTGATTAATTTACTTCTTGTTCTATCTTTTCGTATCTTGCGAAATATCGTTCTCGTTTAGTAGTCCGGCCTGACGGTGTTCCTTATGTCTTTTCTTAGTTTTGCCTGATTTGAGTTTTATATTTCTAATAAACTTGCTTCTTAAAACAACATGCGTACAGTTCTGCTGATATCTAAGGTGTATCAGCAAAAATTTAATTGTTTATGAGAAAGTAGCATCCATCATGGTAAGTGAGAGGAAAGTTTACTAGTAAAATTATGTTGTGCCGTAAAGATCTAACATTCAAAGTTAGTAGAATGTAAAGCAATTATATAAGAAAAACAAGCAACGCAGAGTCGTATCTTTAACTTGATCTGCACGCAAAACACTGTGTCGTTCTAGATAATGTGACTGCTGCATATTAACAGTTAGAGTAAGAGATTGACAAGTTCTCGGCATTTCCCAGTTTCATGCAAACTCCCTCCCCTTCCTTCACCAGTCAGCTGATTATAGTTGATGAATTACCATAAATCTGAGTTTATACGTTGCCAGTGAACTCACCCTTCCAAGATATGCTTCAGCTGTTTCCTTCATCTTTGTCAAGACCATGGATGAAATCTCCTCAGGAAAGAATGTCTTGGATTCACCTCTGTGGAAAACTTTGATTTTTGGCCTACCTCCTTCAGTTACAATGTCAAATGGCAAGAGCTTCTTGTCGGCTGCAACTTTGGGGTCATCAGCTTTCCTTCCAATCAATCTTTTTACACCTTAATGGACAGAAAATTAGCAGAGTCACACACTGACCTTTATGATATCTAATAGAAGCCTCCTACAAATACAAAGCATTCTAACTGCTAACAAAACGACGTTCGACATTATTTTTGCCAAGTTTAATTTTTACCTACTTTCAACTTTTCATATCTCTAAGTGTATCCCTTCCTGATTTCAACGTAGCAGAATACTTTGCAACCTTCTTAAATTTGGATTTCTTCGGAAATTTTTCATTGTGCTGACATTTTATTTAAAGCAAATTAAAATATTATATAAAATTTATCTAGTGGAAAATAGCAGTCTGTTCGAAGCATTTTAGCGAGAAATGAAAAGCTCTGTTCTGCGGAAATTTTAATTGATAGGCTTTTTCAGCAATGCTTGACTTAACACTGTAAATAAAATATTTCAAAACTACCTGGCCAAGCAAACTGGCCTGTCTCAATTAATCGGAACAACCGAGCCAACGCTGGGTTGATTCGATATACGCTCGTGCGTTGGGCCCTGATTCAACAACCAAAATAGTTATCATTTCTGTAAAGAAGTTGCCTTGGGCATGGGATTTGGTAGGCAAGCTGATAAAGTCGCTCTGTAACTTCGAAAGTAGAATTTAGTTCACGGGCAAACACTGATATTATGGAATAAATTGCACAAAAAGGTTATAGGGTCTGTCGTTGTATCCCCGAAAAAGCCGAAGTAAGGTTAGAATTATATGCCTGTCGGAGTGAAAGAGATGTATACTTTGTTGCAAAAGATGCAAATGTGCTGTTTATACTTCTTCATGCGTAAGTAGATGTAGAACTTTCCCCGGATGGCATGCAAAAATGGAATATGAGAAGTTTGTAGATTTTGGGTAGGTGTATAATTTCCTTGGTTGTGAAAGCAGATTTACGTAATTTTCTGATGCTAAACTACGGAATGTCTCGTCGAAGTTAGGATTAGAAGTTGCGGGAAAGACGAATCGACAGTTGATAAACCAGATAAGAGACGAATTAGAGAAGGTCTGTACATCAATTGGCGAAGAAGAATCGGATGATACTGTGACTGCAAATGCTATGAAATACCTAAAAGATCTATTAGCATTTCTCAAGGGTGAGCCTCCTCCCATCGAGGAATCTAGTGAAGAGAACGAGAGCAGTAGTGAAACGAACGGGACCAGTGATGAATTGGAGAGGGCAAAGCAGGAGTAATGCAGGAGCATTTTCTGAAAACTCTACAGCTACAGGAAGAAAAGATTGCTAAAATGAAACAATGTATCTAGAAGCTCAGCCAACCCTCAAGCACCACAATAAAGCATTGAACTCAAAGCCAACCGTCACCTGCACCAAGTAGAGGAGGTATGAAAACCGTTACTCCTTTGGTAAATTCTTTCATGCAAAACTCACCGCCACAGTTTTCCGTTTGACAGATTTTAAGATCCAAGACATCATTTCAAACGAAAGGAATCGTCTCTCCTTTACTGGTATAAATAAACAAATCAGCAGTGCAATTGAGAAGGAGTTCCCTGAAAGTGAAATTATGGGCGCTGTGATAAATTCAGTTTCCCCCTAACTCCATTTGAAATCAGATCTAGAAGGGATGAAGAACTTTAAGTTAAAAGAACTAAAGAAGACATTTTGACAGTACCATTTCTCCTTTCCGAACCTAGCATGGCTAATCCAATAATTGGTTATAACGTGATCGAACAAATTGTTAAGTCATGTTGCCCTAGCACTTTTGGCAATGATACTAGTAGCACTCTGCTTGTGAATGCCATCAGAAGATCCTCTGAACAGCCCACCAACGGGGCAGCATAGGATATCATCGATGTTATTCGCGAGGAACAACACGATGAATTGGCCCCAGTAAAATCTCCAGAATGGCCATTGTACTACCACCCAAACGATATTCTAGAATTACTTGCCGTGGACATGCACAAACCATTGATGCCAAAATGAAAGTACTTATTGTCCCCGAGGAAAACCATACTTTACCAGCCTGCTTAAAATACAGCGAAGCCCTGTTTTCAGTACCAAAAGGTAATTCTTATCGCGCTAACATCGAGGTTTACAATCCGCCTGAGCATGCAATAATATCAAACAGCAGAAGCGTTTTAGGGCACGTAGAGCTTGTTAAGTCTGTAACACCAGTAGCAGTGAAACTGAAAAATGAATCTCGTTTTGATGAGAAAGGAAACCCACCTCCAAGCACAAAGCGAAACGAAATGAACGAATTGAAATAAAAATCGCGTCTGTAAATATTGACCCCACATATTGATGGTATTGATGATGATCCTATTGATCATATTGATGATAGTGGAGTCCTTCGCCGGACAATAAGTGAATATGATTGTCCTGCTACCATGGCTCCGTACCTTAGTTTACTGTGAATCCCATGATGAGATGGGCCATTTAGGGAGCGAATGAGTTCTTCACCTTGCACAGCAACGTTTTTATTTGCCCGGTTTTGTGTAATGGCATAGAGCATTAGACTACTCATGTATGTCCATGTATGAAGCAAAGACGTCCTATCATAGCAACGAGGACACCTTTATCGAGCATTGTTGACATGCAACATCGAAAGAAGCGTTGGAGGTTATTAGTACATCCTGGTTTTAATGGATCATTTTGATCACTATGCCCAAGCATACGCAACAAAAACAAAGGAGCACATACAGTTGCTCAGAGGCGGCACCACGGGGAGGACTGGGGAGGACATGTCTTCCCCAATATTTTTCAGGACCGATTTTTCAATTCGTCGCAATCCTTCCCTTCGGAGAAATATTTAGGGGGGTACGATGGTGGCACATGAGAAAAATTCTTCAACAGATAAACAAGGAAATGAAAAAGACTTTTGTCAGTGACCTTCTGTTAAAAATATTACAGTTTTACCCAGGTTTACTTTAATTGCTTTTTGCATGATTTATAGATAAAAACCTTATAAAGGCTCTTCTTTTCCAAATGGACGTGGCTTTCATAAAAAATGGGCGTGGCCCCAAAAAATTTTCTTGTCCTCCCACTTTTTGACGGCTGGTGCCACCTCTGCAGTTGCTGAAAAGATTTACAATGATTTCATTCTAAAATTTGGATATGCCTCACGCATAAACCATGACCAGGTGGGAAATTTTAAAACCAGTTATTGGATCGCTTGGAAAAACTCTTGAGAGTACACCACTCACTTACCAAACCGTATCACCCACAGGGGAACGGGCAGGTTGAACAACTTAATCAAACATTGCTTGGAATGTTACGTACACTCCCAGAACAAAAGAAATCACGATTGCGGAACTATCTAGGTAAAGTTGTGCATGCCTACAACTGCACTAGGCATGCCACCACAGGATTTTCCCCTTTGCTTTTGTTGTATGGTTATCCCCCATGATTACCAATTGACCTAATTTTCAATACAGAACCAAGGGCAGGCTACAAAGGTAGAGCATATTTCCCAGAATGTGCCCATCGGTGGTGCACAGCAATGAAAGAAGCTTATCAATTGGCCTCTAAATGCTCGCAGCATCTATAACACTAGAGCAAAGGACAGTATGAGCGTCGTATCCGCTTAGCAGTGTTACAGCCCGGAAGCCGTGTCTTAGTACGAAATCTACATGCAACAGATAGCCCAGGAAAATTGCGATCGCACTTGGAGCAGGAAGTATATCAAATTGCTAAACGTATGAACGAAGATTCTCCTGTACACCAAGTAGTACCTGAGCATATTCCGTAAGGACAATTGCCGACTTTACATCGGAATCTCCTATCGTCATGTGATGATTTGTCCTTTGAATCAACTCCCCATTAGAGTGCAAACAAGTGCACAAACCACGTCCACAGGCACTTCTGTTAGCAGACAATGGTGACAGTTGTGAGCAATCTCCAGAGGACCCACCCAGTGATGATGAACTTCTTGTTTGTCTCCCAGCACCGGAACCAGGAAAGCAGTCTACCTGGCCTCGCTTGCCTACTAAGTTTCATCCACGTGAAATGAATGTAGGACCAGACAAAATGGTTTGTCTTAGCATACTAGCACCTCCAAATGGATCATCTTTTGTGATGCCTAAGATTAGCCCATCGTGTTCAATAAATGATACTGGTACAACAGATACACCACTTCCATTGGCTGCAACCCCCTTTAGAACAAGCCCATCACCACCCATATCGTCGAGTGACCAGACCTCCGGAATACTTGCAATACACAACGCTTGGTGGCCCTAGCTCTTTTCCAATCGTCAATATGATTCAAACGCCATACCACTTCCCAATGTATACAGGATGGATATCTCCATATCAACGTCCTCAATTTGTCGACCTTGGTTTTATCGTCCAGTACAGATTGGATAGACTTGTTCATCATGGAACACTCTATACTCTTGAGTGACCACCAGTTCCAATTTATATATTCCTTTTATGTTTGAACTCTTATTATATATTTCTCCTGTTCATGCCGTTTGTGTTGAGAAAATGACTCCTTATAGCTACTGTTGGGACCACTGTTGCTAATGGTACCCCTTTCCAATTAGCAGACAACTCGAGAAAAATATCAAAACTGGTGTAATTTTTACAATTCATTCAATCAATCAAACTTTCTAATCATGTCTACTATCTCTTCTGCAACGATTCCCCCCTCTACATTCTATTAATCCCTTTTTGTACATTAAACTGTCATCAAGTTGATTAATTCAGCTCGTACGATAACCATATTTGTTCACTTTGTCGTATGGTATGACTCTGGGAATTTTACTGATTTATTCACGCGCTTCCATTCCCAAGTCACATGCAGTGGTACATGCTGCAGTAGTATGGCATTTCGCATTTACGCAATTCCATAGATACAAACATAAAAGTCACAAATCCTATTCTACACACCTCCCGTATGAGGCTAAACCTCGTGTGCTTCGACAGATGCCTGTCTTTGAACATTGTTGTCGCATAGGCAATAGGCAATTCTCCGCAGAAGAGTAGAGTTTTTGTTTTTACGTTCGATTTACGAAATTGTTTCCGTGGACGTAGTATTGATACCATAGAAAAAATGATCCAATGCCGTTTTCAGTTCTTGGAGGATCGAAGATCAAGACGTGGAAGAATCTTCGACACGAAAGATGAAGCTTTGACTACATTTATACGTTATGATTCTTGTTTACACAGTTTTTCCAAACTGCCCATTTATAGATGTGCCAATTTTTAGCTGATGAAATTTATCAACTTTTGCCCTTCTGTTATGATAGCATTGCGTGTAATATGAATCTTGATCCCTGACCTCCGTCACAGAACGGAAAAAATGCTGTAATTTTATGTCAGATTGTAAGAGAGACAGAACAGTCGGTTAATGATATAAGAAAGAAAAAGCACGGTCCTATAAGCGAAATATTTTCTTTCGATACTCTTTGTTGGAAATTAGGAAATTAGGAGATTAGCTATTTTAGAGAGTTAGAAAATAGCTATTTTGTCTGAGACTTAATTCTCTTACCTTTTCCCGAAAGTGAAGCTGAGATTTTCATAACATTTATTAGAGTACATTGCATATAAGAGGTTACCGTTATTTGTCATGAAAAGTTGGACCTTTGTTAGCCACGATTATCAAAGAAGAGTTTCGATCACGTAAAAAAAGGTGAACTTTCTACCTTGAGTCTTGTAAATTCCTTAGCGATTTCTGAAGATTTTGGCATTTTGAGCCTCATTTTCTAATACACTTCCTTCTTATAAAAATAGGCGTACCCAGGACGAGATTATGAAGTTAGTTACAGAAGGTGATATGCTCTTGCAAACATAATGCTGCACTGTCTTACCGAATATAGTGTTTGATGCATTCATGGCCTCTTGTTTTTTGGCAGCATCTCCAATCAGTCTTCCAGTGTCTGTGAAAGCAACACAACTTGGTGTAACTCTGTTTCCTTGATCATTTGCAATGATTTCGACTTTCCCGTGTTGAGAAACAGCGACACATGAATATGTTGTACCAAGATCTATTCCAATAGCAGCCATTTTTGAGTGTTTTTTCTATCCACGCAAGTACCTCTCTCACGCTCTGATGCCTACATTTATTAGCTTCAATCATTTGTCATCACTTAGTGCAAAGCGTCGGCATGTTTTATAGTGGAATATTTATAAAGCATTCATTCTGATTCGGTGATGTGCTGGAATCTGAGCTTTGATTGGCTGTACTCTGACCGCACGTTTTACATAACACTACGATCGTCTATAAACCCCGCGATGAAGATAGGAATGTGCACCACATGCAACAAAAGCAAGTCGTCCATGATCGATGTGACTCGACAGGGTTCGTGCAGTCAGGGAAAACCAGGGGGAAATTGGGGCTCTGGAGAAAGTAGGGGAAAGTCAGGGAAATCAGGGAACTTTTTCTATGTTCTGGAAGAATACATATTTTCCAGGTTAAATCAGGGAACTTTCCACTGTGTTGACAAATAGTCGGTAAATTTGCAGATGGTTGGTAAATCGTAACAATAGTACAAATGCTTGCACTGTTGGTAAAAGAACATAATCACTGTCACTTCCACTCTGGGTAAAACAGAAAACGCCATGACTATGAGACTATTGCCAGCGTTTCCAAATCAAAAGTATCCATTTTTGCGTACTTGATACTTTTTTTATCCGTTTTCATATGAATACTAAGCAGTATGAACGGGACCTAAGGTGTGTTTTGAAACTCGTCTATGTCTATAAATTCAATTAACTTGAATGCTTTAGTTACTGAAAGCAACTGAAAAACCAGATGTGTTCATTAAAACGTGATGTTGCGTGAGTTATGAATGTTGGAAGTGTAACGGGTCTGGGTTTTTTCCCGATACCAGACCCTGTTGTTGTTGTAAACTTTACCCCACATGGTTTGCCATTTCCATTTATGTTGTATTAGAAGTATTCATACACGTGTTATGTTCACAGAGAGACCGAGAGAGTTCGAGATAAAGGTGCGTGAGAGAAGATGTCTAATCAATATGATTAAGGATTTGTAGATAGTGTATTATAGATAACATTTTATGACTCTGCTCAACTTTGTTTTTCTGGTCTGCCCGACCCTCTCATTACAATGACGAAATAATGTATGAATTCCGAGCCTAGTGCTACCCCCGTGCTTCCAATTTCTAACCATTTTTACTCCAATGTAAACACGAGATAGACTTACAAATTGATGTATTGCTGCTGCTATTCTTGGGTAACAATCTTTGTTAGTGGTTAGATGTTTTTGCGCTTCCGATCTCTCTTTCTCATACTGAAAAAACCGCATATCATGCAAATGTATTCACTCTTTGGAAAAGTATGGAGAAGACAAACCTCTCGGTGCACTAGTTGCATTCATGTATCGATAAGGCAATTGGATGAAAGTGCCGGTGAGGGTAGGATATATCAAAACAAATTTGCTCGATATGAAGCATATCGCCTGTAGTTCCAAACCACAACTTCAGAACGGTTGGTTTGTTAAAGCAACATTTGAAATTCCAATTTTGTCACTACTATAATCTAACTGACGAAACCCAGTGGGTCAAACTGTTGGTTGTTGTTGCCTAGATAACTCTCTTAGCTACGAATTACTTGATGCTTTCTAACATGACAGAAAAATCTAGCTTCAAATATAGTCGGATTAATCACGTGACCCATCAATCATTCTTCATATATAAATTGTGATTACTGTAAATAGATTATTAGTTTTTGATTACGAGATTGCACTGTGAAGAAGTCTGTTTTCTGAACTATTCTCGTTCGGAACTTCGAATTGGTTATTCTTCGAAAACCATTACAAAAAGTGGTGTAGGACCCGTCGCTTTCCTGCCCTCTCAACGCTCTTAATGGCTTCGTCAGAAGAACTTCTGGGATTGATCAATGGCCTTGCTGGAGCCATTCGTGCGCAACATCAATCCTCAAAAGAACAGTCTTCTCGAACGCAAGTTCAAATACAGGATTTGTCAAAAGCTGTTGCAGACTTATCTACCTCCGTGCGTTCTCAGTCCTCGCCGCCCGCTTCTACGTTACGTCTGCCTCCACTTTCTTTACCGGAATTTACAGGCGGTGAGTTTCTTGATCGTTTCCTGGATCAGCTTACGCAGGTTTTGTCTTCGTCCAACGTGGCTCCACGATTCTGGATTCCTTATCTCAAGCAGCAATGCCAGAAAGATTCCCGTGCCTTTGATATAATTTCATCGTATGAAACGCAACACAAGGCTGAAATTTCCGACAAAACTACCACTGACGAATTTCGCAAGCTTTACGATGCCTGTCTAAAGACTCTTCGCAACCAGCGCGGCATTCCTGTTGACCAACAAATTCGAACTCTTCTTGCTACGTACTACTCAATGCGTCAAAACCCTTCCGAATCTGTCTCGAATTTTGCTCATCGTTTCCTGGAAACTCAGAACTCATTAGAAAAACTCATTCCTGGCATTCATTCTTCTTCTGATGGAAATCAAATGGAGCTAGTCCACGCCTTTAGCATGAAGTTGCGCCCAGAACTTGCCAAGTCCCTCATCAGTAGAGATCAACCGTTCCAGGATTTGTTGGCTGCAATCGATTGTGCTAAACGCCACGAAGCAATGATGGTTCCCGATTCATCATCCATGCCTGCAGAAGTGCTCTATTCCGCTCCGGGACGCTCTTCTTCGCATAAGTCTACGAACTTTCACGGTAGGACAAATTCTGCAATATGTAGAAATTTTAATCGTTTCTACCCTTCCCGTTGTGAGCTTCCCAATAATGTATGTAAGAATGGTTATTTGCATGAATGTAGTGTATGTCATACGTCTCAGTGTAAGGCTATACACCATCGCATTCCCCCTACCCCTCAGATTCAGAAGTTTTCTCATAATAAAGCTCACACTCAAGGTAGATTTTCTCGTGGCAACCCCTCCCCTTCTTCTGATACTCGTGCTAAGAGGAATGGTAATTCAACTCCTTCGTCTAACGTATCAGTTAATGTAGCTGAACCTTTAGATTCTGTTAAAAATCTTATTACTGAATCTTTTGCTAGTTTACGTTCGGAGTTGACAACAAGCATTATGGATGAAGTGGAAAAACGCCTTCCTGCACCCCCTTCCCACCCTGTTCCCTCGGGTAGCTCTGCGCAAGATCCCCTTTTTGGCATGCCAGCCGTTACGCCTTCGGCCCCGTTCTCCTCTGTTTCGGCCCTCGATCTTGCGCATCGCAACATTTTGTGGACTTCCATCACCTCATGTGGTGTTTCCTTGCCCCTCCCTTTGGATAGTTGCTGCTCTGTTTCGTTGGTTAGTCAAAATCATGCGGAATTAGTTGCCAAAGCTAGCCCTACCCTTCTTTTCACCAAATTGGAGCAGCCTATCCCCGTGTCTGTCGCAGGGCCTTCTTCCGATTTACGGGCTGTGGGCACTATGCAGGTCCCTATCGTCTGGGAAAATGGTCGTCTTACCACGTTCACCATGCTTGTTGTTCCCCAATTATCGTGGCCTATTTTGTTTGGTCAGAATCATCTTCGCCAAACTGATGCTCATATTTATTCTAAAGCCCTCAAGGTTCATTTTGCAGATCCGTCTATGAATTTTACTGTAACATGTTATGATTCTAGTCCTTTATCTGCGTTTCCCACCGTTCACCCTCGTGGTGCGCCGCAAGCTTCTGCCGCTAATGTTACTTGTTTACTCACTCCCATGCCATCCTTCTCCAGCAGCATTGCTCACGAGGGCAAACTCTAGTTCTCTCAGGGTTTTACTGTTCTCACTGTGTGTTTACTTATTACCGGTTCACTTCTCAGTTCACCCCTTTTTTCTGGGCCCTTATGGCTGGAAGGCACTACCTTTTCTCCTGGTCTACATGTTCTCAGCGGCCCTTTTAACCTTCAGTCAATTCAGCAGTTTTCACCCACTGGGGATTTCCTATGTTCCCTTTATTCTACTCCTTCTCTGTTCTCTTCTAGTGACAAACATAGTTTTTCTATTTCATCTTCAAATCTTTTGTGCCATGCAGTTTTCCTTTCTACAGGGTCTCCTAGCTCTACAGACGATATAGCCTCTGGCCGTCTCTTTACTACAAACATTCTCATTCATTCTGATAAGGGCACCGCCTACCTCCCTCATGATATGGCCTTCGGCTCCATTCGTTCTCAAACACCAGATGACCTCTTAACCTATAGGGATGCTTCTACTTACACAGCTCATCATCTTGCCGACTCGTGGCATTCTTGTCTTCTCTCAGACGGTCCATTATCATTTCCAGGAGCCTTTGATCCTGTGGTAACCATGCCTACTGACGTCTCTATGGCAAATTCTTCTCTTATTCTGTCTCCATTTCTTGATCAACAGCACTCTGACATGACAGTTCAAGACAACTCGTTTCCACCCACCCAGGATTATTCCATTACCAGTTCATCACTTGAGTTTTTACCATTACTTGTTGATTCTTTAGGGCTGGACACGCCAGCTTCTGCTTATGCTCCCGACATTTCGAGCGATCACTTGCGTCCGTCAGAGGACCTTGTAGGTGAACCCCTTCAACCTCTTCCTTCACAGCCTTCCCATTCTGATGTTCTACCTGAATTGTCCTCCCTCGCTAAAGAATTTGGGAAATACCTGACTTCTCTCCCGTCCAAATCTGCCATCTCCTCGCAAGCCTGCAAATATATCTATGACCGTTTTCCAGAAGCACAACATCTCCTGGCTACACATGGTAGACTTCGCGGACTAGTCAACGCCTTTCCATATCTCCAGCTTGATGGTGGTATACATGGTGGCACCTATATTCTATCTGTCAATTCTGAACTTTTTGAAAAATTGATCTAGTTATTTTTGTTAGCACACATGTAAAAAAAATGTATACATTCGTCTCCATTTTTTTTTGGTAGGTAGGGTAGACTATAGTCGGATTAATCACGTGACCCATCAATCATTCTTCATATATAAATTGTGATTACTGTAAATAGATTATTAGTTTTTGATTACGAGATTGCACTGTGAAGAAGTCTGTTTTCTGAACTATTCTCGTTCGGAACTTCGAATTGGTTATTCTTCGAAAACCATTACACAAATAGAACCCAGGAGCTTAGGACGATTGCCTCTGATGTAGCTCCAAATACCGTCATTTAGGTGGATGCTCACTTCTGCACGTTGAAAGTCCCTCTGAAGCAATATTGTTTTTAAGTTCTCATAAAACAAATACCATTCGTTTTCATTGTTGAAACTAACGATGAAATTATCACGATAAAGTGAATTTGTCTTTAATTCACAGAAATTTTAGTGATGGTAGTACCATCACTATTATCAAAGTTCGCATGTTCATTGACTTGTCTTGGCATTTGTTGACGCACTTTTGCGTTCAACATAAAGTGGCTGTACATCAGTCCAAGCAATAGTCTTTGAAATCTAAAAGTAGACAATATGATTTAAGATTAAGCAACCTGTTAATGTTACCTCAAACTAACATTTGAACATGGAAATGATAGCGCAATCTCTATTGGCGGCCTCTTGTGGAACTAGTTGCAGTACGATTATGAACTGCAAACTCTGTCTTCTCTCTCAAGATATGTATAAAAAGTTAGCGTGTAATGTTATATCGTATCATATATAATATTAATAATATCGTATCAATCATATCATATCATAACCACATCATATCAATCATATCATGTCATGTCATATCTTATCATATCATATCATATCATATCATATCGTATCATATCATATCATATCATATCATATCATATCATATCATATCATATCATATCATATCATATCATATCATCATATCATATCATATCATATCATATCATATCATATCATATCATATCATATCATCATATCATATCATATCATATCATATCATATCATATCATATCATATCATATCATATCATATCATATCATATCATATCATAATCATATCAATCATATCATATCATGTCATATCATACCATAATCATATCATATCAGTCATATCCTATCATGTCATATCGTACCATATCATATCATAATCATATCAATCATATCATGTCATATCATATAATATAATATCATATCATAATCATATCATATCATATCATATCATATCATATCAATCATATCATATCATAGCATATCATATCACATCATATCATATCATGTCATATCATATCATATCATATCATATCATATCATATCATATCATATCATATCATATCATATCATATCATATCATATCATATCATATCATATCATATCATATCATATATCATATCATATCATATCATATCATATCATATATATTCATTGTTTATCGTTGCCTAACCAGATTTAACTGAAAAACGCAACTGGTAACGCATTCTGATACTCTTGTTACATGCTTATTCTACTATTCTTGTTACATGCATATTCTGGAAGTGCACTGTTCACCTGTTCAATGGCTTATTTTGTTTTTTAACCGTGCAAGTGGTTGTTCTTGCTTTATACTATCATCAAAGGTATTCCAAAGAATACTTCCCCTGGATGACATAGATTTCGCACTGTACGATTTTGTCTGCTTCTGGAACTTCACAAAACTCCTTTTGTCTAAAACCCCGTTTACACTACCGCTTTCATCCCAAAATGGTTTGAAATATTTCCATCTTACCATCCGTTGCTCGAAGTACTGACCCTTGCGGAGCCTCTACTGTAGATTTGAGTCGAGATGCTTACAACCGTAATTTTTTGATACTAATGACATTCCACTTAACAGTATAACTGCTTTTTGAAAGTCCTTGGTATTTGAATACTTGTCGTAAATAATTGATCATAACTAGTTTATCAAAAAGCTATGTAAATAACCAATTTTAAAGAACTTCTTATTGATATTATCGCATTTCTATATAGCCACTTCTAGATTATCAGCTTTAGCGTCGTTGTAATGACCATCTTTATATTGTGCAAGGCAATTTATCTAATGACTGTGACCAACCTTTGGACTCAAGAGAATTTACTAGTAACCTCTGTGCTGTTGAGAATGTTTTGTGCTTTGTCTTCATCTGCACACAATAGAATTAAATGTAAAATCACGCGTCCTTGCTCCTTGGAACTCATGCATGCCTAATAGCAAGGAAGTGTGACAGATGAGTTAGCCAGAGATGGGGAAACTGAGCAAGTCAAAAGATGTGAAATTTGAAGATGCTGCCTCAATGATTCGCAGGGCCATAAGACAAGAAGTCAAATAGTAGGTCAGTTTATCGTTTATGGACTTGCATTTGTAGTTTAGTACAAGAACAATATACTGCTGACTTGATATAATTTGTAACTTTCCAGCTTAATTGTGGCAAATATTATTGACCAAAGTTCCGCAAGTTTTAACGCTGAAGCCAAGTACATATTTTTGCTATCTACCGAATCCAGAAGTTTAAAAGCATTATTACGAAGAAGACATATGCTGGGCCCGTATGAAGAATAGGTTCTGTACAATTTCGGTAGAGTAGTATGTTTGCGAGCTTTTTTAGGGTGAAGGAACCTGTCTAGATAAGTAATGTTGGCAAGGAACTTACTGTGACCACTTTGCATGCAAGAATAAGCAGATTTTCGTTTTCTCTAAGGTGCATGATTTTTGAGGCATCATTTTGACTCTTCATATGCTGAAGATTTAATAGAGTGTAGACCAAATGTTTATTTTCAACTTTATTATCAATTATGTTTATATTTCAACCTGTAAGTGTTTCCTGTTTGCACGATTGCATTTGATCCTATCCTTCAGAAGATCGCCTCAACAACACTATAGACTACTTTCATAGAGTTTGATCTTCATTGCTCAAAGTTGCTGATGGAAGATTGAGGATAGAACAGCAAACCCATGAAAGTCTATCAATAGGTGAAATGGTAATTGGCCTGTTAGTAGAAGTTCAATGTGAATTTTGCCTCACCGAAACATACTGGATGCACTTTATATGTATGTACACCTTCACATCCTTATGTTGATTAGATATATTGATTGGATTGGGGGTGAAATATAAAATGCATAAATATACAATATATTATATATATATATATATATATATATATATATATATATATATATATATATATATCTTAATAATAATAATGGAAACAGTCATATTTCATTCAATTAAACTACAATTACAAATCTCACTATTACAAGGTAATTTGTAATTGGCTAGCCTGGGTTACAATACATGAGAAAAATCGTAAATAACAATTGTTGTATTAAAAAAAAAATTAAATTAAAAAATTATAAAAAATAAAAAAAGTGAACATTAACGGTAGAAGAGATCAGGGTTGTTCCATGGTTTATTTCTGCAGCAGAAGATGTAGTAGGTTGTACGGATTGAAATTGTAGATAACTTAGAAATGAGAAAGCGTTTGTGGTGGTTATCAATAGAGAGGGAGTCACACATTTCAAGAAACGAAAGACAAGAGTTTGCGTAAATCCCAAGAGAGCTCATGGTGAGGTTTACAAAAGTGACAGATTTGTACTGACTTCTTAGATCTGAGACTAGTTGTGAGTATTTCAAGTGCTTCCTTTCTGCATTGTTGTTTAGATTTGTCTCAAAACCAATCGTGAGTTCTAAAATGTAAAGACAGTTGTCCTTGGTATGTAGAAGTAGGTCAGGACGTAAATCATGTCCGGTTATGATTGAAGGTGAAGGGAAACCTGGAATGTCCGCATACATTGAAGATCCTTCAACTACTTTTAAGGATGTGGCTAGAAAATTGAGTACAGAGTTGTGACGCCAAGTGTACCGACCTTGTTCAAAGTAAACTTTGCAGCCTGCTACAACATGAAGTAAAGTTTCAGGAAGAAGACAAAATTGGCAGTCAGACGATTGGCTCAGCTTCCATAGATTAAGATTTTTGCGAGTAGGTAGAGTGTAATTGAGATATTTTGTGGTAAAGTTGAAGATGTTTGTTGGTAGATTACTCTGTGCTAGAGACCAGATTCCATGCAGTTTTTTGAATGAATAATCCAACAAGAATGAAAGTAGGGCACCTTGAGATGGCATATTGTGTATCAAGCGCTCTTTGTTGTCCAATTTAACTGCTTTCAGTACCTCTTTGGTATTGCGATATATGTCATATTGCAGGTTTGTTCCATTACTAGTGTTTTTCCACAAGGTCTGAACATTAACATTAGGGGAAGATCGAAGTATATTGCGAGAGACAGTTTGGCACTGAGTGAATTTGACAGAAAGCAGTTTAAGATTTAGACCAAATTGATTTTTAGTAAGGACTAAACTTGTCAATGTTGCACTGACAGGAAGGTCAAGCCATCTGCGAATATATTTGGATACAAGATTGTCAAGATTATCTGAGACCCACGTTTTAGGTAGATCTGCAACAGTAAAATGCCATGACACTTTGGACAGTACATATCTGTGGTAAACTAACAGTTTATTTTTTGGATGCAGAGGCAGATCATCGATTCCTTTCATGAACGTGGAGAAGAGAGAAAGTAGTTGTGACTTATGCATTTCATTACTCATGTCAAAATCAAAGAAGCGGCCAAGGTATTTAAAAGATTCACCATTTTTGACAGGAAGAACAATTTGTTTATCAATTAAAAGCTTAGGCTGAAACTGAATGGATCTTGTTGAATACTTTCTAACACCAAAAGTGATACATTTATCAACCCGTATGACAAAATTTGCCCATTGACACCACCTTGTAAAGCAGTTAAGTAGAATTTGGTTCTCTTTTTCGCCGCTGGTAATAACAGCCGCATCACATCATGCCGCATAATAATAATAATAATAATAATAATAATAATAATAATAATAATAATAATAATAATAATAATAATAATTTGTCCTGGGTATGACATAAAACTGCATCCGGTTGTAGAGTTTTGACGTGGGATAATGAGGTTACCCTTTGCTACAACTACCTCCAGGTCACCCTTGAGCAAGGTGTAGTACCTGTCAGCTCTCCCCGAGACTACGAAATACCGAGTTGGCATCCGGCGGGGGCTAGTCTGTCTCATGGGTAGGGGGGACTCTTTAGTCTTGGTTGACAACCTCCCTAGAGATGGTGTCTCGATAAAAACACCGGTGGTAGTGTAACCTTAAAGTCACTATCCTCTTTTTGAGTGCAATGAATAATTCTAATAATGAAGATAACGGCGTGAATGAAACTGGAACTGCAAGTGAAGGTTTCTCGCCCGGCAAGTGTCCCACTGTACGGCAGGGTGGGCCTGGTCGTCATCAAGCGTCTGCCAAAATGAAATGGACTAGGGAATTGAACCTTGCTGTTATGGAATGCTATTTTTTGAGTAACCCAATAGATGAAAATGGAAGGCCGATACGAGGTTACAGAAAAAGGATGCATAATATCTGGAAAGAGAGAAATTTACCAATAGTGACAGAACAAAGACTATGTGATCAGGCTAGATTAATAAAAAAGAATGAATGGTTTACTGTTGTAGAGTTAGAAGAAATCTGTCGAAGGTTAGATGGGAATAGTGATAATGATGAAGGGAATAGTGATAGTGTTGAAGGAAGTAATGATAGCGTAATAATAGGAAATACAAGCAGACTGTTAGGTGAAACAATAGTACGCAATGATGAGCGATTTGAAGCAATAGAAGTGCAGGTAAGAAGTAGCAATGTGCAAGATGAACAAGAAAGATGTATGATGGATGAAATAGTCGGAATTATGAAAAGCAGTAGAAGATGGGATACAAGAGGATTGAAGAAAGTGAACAGAAATATTTTATCTGAATGGTCAAGTAAAGTAAATAGGGTTTTAGTGAATATAAAAACAGATAACATAACTGATACAAACAAGTTGATATATGCAGTTGCTCAGTATGTTTCTAAAAAGGTTGGTTTAAGAGTAATGGGACGTAATGTGAAAAGAGAACCTTGGTGGAAGAGAAGGATACAGAACACAATTAGAGAATTGAGAAGTCATGTAAATATTTTGCAAAGAAAGAAGAGGGGTGAGCTTACAAAGGGTGATAAGTATAAGATTTTGGACAGGAAATATCGAATTAAGACAAAAGGAGAAGACACTGTAATTGAAGAACTTAAACAGAGACTGCAAGCTAAAGCAACAAAACTGAAGAGGTATGAAAATAGAATCCAGCAATTTAAAATCAATAGGTCGTTTCAACAAGATCAGAAAAAGGTATACCAGGAATTGAGCGGATTGAAAAGAACTGAAGGGGTAACACCAGATGCGGCAGAATGTGAGCGATTTTGGTCAACTATTTGGGGAAATGAGGCTCAACACAATAGGGATGCTCAATGGTTGAAGGACTTGAGAGAGGAGTGTGATAAAGTAAATCAGCAGGATATAGCAATAACTCTCGAGAGGGTGACTGAACGGGTAAAGAAGATAGCAAATTGGAAAGCACCTGGACCTGATGGGGTACAGGGCTACTGGTTAAAGAAACTGACATCTCTGCATGATAGAATCGCTGAACAAATGAATGAATTAGTAAACAACAGAGCCCCCTTGCCTGTTTGGATGACAACTGGTAGAACGGTATTGTGTCAGATAGACCCAAAAAAAGGAAATGTGGTTGAGAACTATAGGCCAATATCCTGTCTACCACTTTTGTGGAAGTTGATGACAGGAATTATTGCTGATTATGTTTATCAGATGCTTTTAGAAAGTGACATATTACCGGTAGAGCAGAAAGGGTGTAGGAAAAAGAGCAGAGGAACAAAGGATCAGCTTTTGATCGACAAGATGATTCTGAATGACAGTAAAAGACGACAAAAGAATCTTGCAATGGCATGGGTGGATTATAAGAAGGCTTATGACATGGTACCCCACTCTTGGATAGTCGAATGTTTGCAATTGGCACAGGTACCAGAGAATGTGACAACTTTTCTTCAGCGCTCTATGGTAAATTGGCAAACTGAATTAACTTCAAGTGGTACGTCACTGGGAAATGTAAATATTAGAAGAGGGATTTTTCAGGGAGACAGTCTTTCCCCATTGATCTTTGTAATTTGCATGATACCATTATCAAAGGTGTTGCGGAAGGCAAAAGCCGGGTACTTGCTTGGAGATGTGAAAATCAACCACCTGTTGTTTATGGATGATCTGAAGATATTTGGGAAGAACAGAACTGAAATCGATAGTCTTATATCAACAGTAAAGGTAATAAGCCATGATATTGGAATGGAATTCGGAGTAAAGAAGTGTGGTATTGCAATCATGAAACGAGGGAAACTAGTCGAAAGTGAAGACATAAACCTAGGTAATGGAGAGAGTATTAAGGCGATTGATCTTGAAGGATACAAATATCTTGGTATTTTAGAGGCTGATAAGATAAAGGAGAATGAAATGAAAGAAATGTTCTCAAAAGAATACCTGAGGCGCACTAAACTAATTATGAGATCAAAATTGAACGGTAGGAACAAGATAATGGCAGTAAACATATGGGCAGTATCACTCATGAGATATGGAGCAGGTATACTTGGATGGAATACGAATGAACTGCAAAAGCTTGACAGAAAAACAAGAAAAATCATGACAATAAACAAGGAACTCCACCCAAGAAGCGATGTTGCAAGAATATACGTATCAAGAAGAAGAGGGGGAAGAGGTCTTATAAGTTGTGAATGTTGTGTAAGGGGAGAGGAAAATAGTTTGAGTTGGTACGTATTGAACAGTAGAGAGGTACTTTTGAGAAAGGTCGGGGATTCAGATATAGTTAATGTTGCTGAAGCAGTTGAACCAAATGAGTATAAAAGGTTTCATAGCCAGAAAAGAGAAGACGAATGGAAGCAGAAAATAATGCATGGACAGTTTTTGAGGGACAAAGAGGGGGTGGATTGGGATAGGTCATGGCATTGGATTGCAAAAGGAGATATGAAGGGGTGTACAGAGGCATTGATCTGCAGTGCTCAAGAACAAGCTTTAAGAACAAATTATACAAAGTTCTATATTGATAAGAGTTCTGAGTCTCCTATATGTAGAATGTGCGGGGAGAAAGCGGAAACTATTAGTCATCTAGTTAGTGAGTGTAGTAAGTTGGCCCAACGAGAGTATAAGAGAAGGCATGATAATGTGGCACGATACATTCATTGGCAGCTCTGTATCAAAGGAGGGTTTGAGAGAGCTGATAGATGGTATAATCAGCAACCTGAAGCAATAATTGAAATTGAGAATTATAAGCTCTTATGGGATTTTACGATCCAATGTGATAGAATGATTGAGGCAAGACGACCGGACATTGTGTTGGTAGATAAAATGAATAAAGAGGTCAAAATAATAGACATTGCGGTACCTGGAGATTCACGAGTAAAAGAAAAAGAACTTGAAAAAATGGAAAAGTATCAGTACTTGAGGGAAGAGATTGGCAAATGGCAAATGAGAAGTGCAACAGTAGTACCTGTAGTGATTGGAGCACTAGGAGTTATATCTGACAAGTTTGAAAAGCATATTAAAAAGTTGGGAGTAAAGATTGCGATAGATGTTATCCAAAAAACAGCATTGCTTGGCTCAGCTAGGATATTGCGAAAAGTTTTATCTATTTAGATATCAGAAGAAAGGAACTTTGAGACCCTTGGTGACTTGTTGTCACCCGCTCTCAAAGCATAACACATTAGAACATTCCAGAAAACTTTATCTGTGATGGACTTGATGGACAAATAATAATAATAATAATAAGACTCTCAAGGCTGTCATTGATGGGGTGACGATTGGGATAAGCTCCCATTGTCTCATAAAATGCCCCATTTGGCTACGTCTCCAATATTCTCTGACAACTAAGGCCCAGCTCTCGACCTGCTCGTGGTGGAGCTGCATGAAACCAACTGAGAGAAGGGGGTGAGGGCGAGTTTCTGGCGTCTTTTAACCAGATGCTCTGGGCATGTGGGGCTCGTTAGCCTTGGTAGGCAGTCTACATAGGAGAAGGAAAACTCTGAATTCAAACCGAGGGGTAGTAGAGGCTCCTTATACCTTGGGTGGTAGATATCCTAGGAGAAAGAAAACTCTGATTTGTAACCCAAGTGTCTTCGGCGGTTGCGGATTATCCGGGTGAATTGCTGATAATATGCTCCTGATTACTGAGATGGTATCTCTTGAAAAATACTGGTGATAGTACAACCTAAAATTTACCTCCTGGCAGTAATAATGAAATGCACTTTGCTACAAATATGCAAATCAGATCTAAATCATGTCGCATCGGTCGTCGCGCGGATAACCAAGTACTGCGCTACGTCCCTCAGTGAGGACCCAGACAGGTCGAAAAATCTGCTACTGGAACAGATTTCTCTCAATCCTTGGATGGCCATCAGAACTGGGATCAACACATCCCTGAACTACCAAGAACAACAGCTCAAGTAGCTAGAAAGAAAACCAAACGTACAAAATGGATTAGAGAGGAATATAAAGAAGTTTTTTTGCATTTTACTGTGCACTTAACGATTCATCAGGAAGGAATATTACAGACACTGCCTTTAATATCTGGAAAACACATTCTAAAAATCCACGAGAATATCTTGACTGCAATAACGTAGCAAGTGTCCGTAGAGGCATTCTTAAAGATAACCGTCTTACTGACGCAGAAAAAGAAGTGACCAAAAATAAAGCCCTTTTTGAAGCCCAACGCATTGGAAAAGAAATAGATCACTCTCAAAACCTAACTGTAAATGACGTGAATGATAAGCAGAGAGACGAGATTACGGATCATTGTAGAAAAGATGTCAGAGAAGTTAGCAACATTGAAAATCAAGAGGGAGCAAACGGAAATGGAGTTTGTGATCTGGATTTCATTGAACAAAATGAAACTGTGATAGGGCAAATGAAAAGTGATACATTACGAGAATATACCAAAATAAGGAATATTGAAATGAAAGAAAGGCCGTCATTAGCAAGGTTCAAAAGTAATAAGCAAACTTTGAAGCAGATGAAGATTGCTAACTATGTAATGAAAGAAGTATTCAAAGAACTGGAATCTAATCTCACTGAATTAAACTAACCAATATATGTTACAACTTGTATGGTCAATCCGAAGACCAAAAATAACAGGAAACCAAAAACAAACATATGCAAGAAACCAAAATGGAAAGAAAAGATTGAAAGGGAGATTGAAAATTTCAGAGGAGAAATATCTATTCTGGATGAACTATCAAAAGGAGTAGCTGTCAAAACTCGAAAGACTAGAAAAGTAATCCGGAAATATAAGTTATCACCTGAACAAACTAAAATCCCTGAAATAAAAGAAACTTTAAAACAGAAAATTTAATCGAAAGCTCAAAGAATTCGTAGGTATCAAAAGAGAAAAAAATTTTCCGACACAACAAATTGTTCAAAGACGATGCAAAGAGACTTTATCGTGGAAGTGGTAAGCAAACTATTATGGTGAATGATATCCCAAGTGAGAATGAAATAAAGAATTTTTGGAGTACTATCTAGAGCAATGATAAAGGTTTTAATGCAAATGTAGGATGGATTGATAAAGTGACTGAGAAGTGCAAAAATATTGAGACACAATCATGGGAGGATATAACCATTGAGGAATTGCAGAGTGCGCTAAAAAGTTACACAAATGGAACTCTCCTGGTATTGACAAAGTTCCAAATTTCTGGTTGTATCATATGTCTGCAATGCACAAACTCTTGGCAAAACAGATGTCGGAGATAATTTGTGAACCAGATAAAACCCCAAAGTGGCTTGCTGAAGGGATCACCTATCTTCTTGCTAAAACATCAGAGACTACAAATGCCAAAAATTTTAGACCAATTACATTTCTATCAACTACTTATAAAATTCTTACATCAGTACTAACAGAAAAAATGTACGGAGTCATGGAAGCTAACAAACTGTTCCCATTAGAACAAAATGGGTGCAAACGAGGATCTTATGGATTCAAAGACCAGTTACTGATAAATCGTATGCTAATGGAAAATTGCCAGAAGAGCCATCGGAACTTAAGCATGGCTTGGATAGATTATAGAAAGGCATTCGATAGCATACCGCATGGATGGATCTTGAGAGCTTTCGATACATTCAAGCTTTCACCAACTATTATTAGGTTTCTACAACATAATATGAGATTGTGGAACGCCAACCTTAGGTTAAATCATGCAAATGGCATTACAAAAACAAACAGTTTAAGAATAAAGTGTGGAATCTTCCAAAGAGACTCTTTATCGCCACTCCTTTTTTGTATTTCATTGATCCCCTTATCAATTGGACTTAATCATGCTGGTTATGGATATCAGATAATGGGTAAGTCTATTAATCACCTATTTTATATGGACGACTTAAAGCTTTTCGCAAGGAATGACAGTGAACTTACTGGGTTATTGGATACTGTGAAACATTTCTGTGATGATATTGGAATGCAATTTGGGCTGGATAAATGTGCGAAAGCTACGTTCACAAAAGGAAAAATTGTCAAAACTGAAAATATTATTCTTGATGTGAGTAACAGTATTAACGAAATGGAGCACGAAAGGATGTATAAATACCTGGGTATCCAGGAAGCTGAAGGGGTAGCAAGTGCTGCCAATGAGGAAAAAGTTAGAAAGAAATTCTATCGTGGAGTTAAAACCGAACTCAATGCCAGAAATAAGATCATGCCAGTTAACTCATTGGCAATGCCTATAGTTATATATGGTTTTAATATCCTGTATTGGACAATGCCAGAAATAAAGAGACTAGATGTTAGGGTTAGGAAACTTTTAACCATAAACAAAATCCATCACTCCAAAGCTGATGTTGACAAGCTGTATATCCGAAGATCTGACGGAGGAAAGGGACTGTCAGGGGAAAATGTTGGAAAAGCATATAAGTCAGGGAAAAGTATGGGAATTATTTTTAGGTTAGAGTTTGCCATTATCACACTCTTGTCGTGTCTTTTATTGCTCGCCATAGCCCTGAAATCGTTGGATAGTCAACATCCTTGCAGTAAAATGGGTATGGCGACAAAAGTCTTGGCTCTTAATGCGTGTACCCCGGTAAAATCCTCCCAGGCTGTGGTGGTTGAAACGCCACTTTGGTTATGGAAAAGTCAGGGAAAAGTCTGGGACATTTGCTTTTCATTTCCTGTGGCAACAATGCAGATGTATCGATATTTCTGTATCAGAGTGAAATATTTGTAGTGACCCTCAACACTGCAAATGAAACCTTCTATTTAGGCCTTCTTCCATCCTTCATTCACAGCCGGCCTTTTCCATTTTTGCCGTGTCATCCACTGTCACTTCACATTTCGGCATCACCCTTTTATCATCCCTGTTGTCACTTCACACAGGTCATTCCTTCGCATTTGTTTACCTCACCTCTCCATTTTTGATTACTCAGCCCATCACCTTTTTTTAGTCATTTAGTAATTCGTGTGTAATGATTCGTCAGCTAAATTTGTGTATATATATGTGTAAAATTTTGTTGAATATCAGTCAGTAGATCAATTTGTTAACTCAACATCGTCTATCTCTGGCTCCGTGTTCTCTGCACGTTAAATTAAACTACATCAACTTTAACCAACAAAGAGGATAGGCTGGTCACCACACTACAGAATTTTCTGTTACTAAGTATTGTCCGATGCAGAATAATGTAAGTAAAAAGAGCCTTACCAAGATACTTTTCACAATATTAGAGACATACTTTGCTATTAAAGGAAGTTCCTAGTTGTTTTATTTGAACTCCTATCGAACGTAATATTGTAAAGTGGTAATATTACTCTATCAATATGTGTATGATCACTGGTGGACAGTTTTTTGTTTTACTGGGGGAGTTGTAGGCCCAATCAGAGCACGGAAGCGTGGAGCAAGCCTCCGAGGAAAATTATTGCAAACACTCCTTAAACTTTCTATTGCTCTGTAATATTATTGGACTGTTCATTCCCGCTTCGCCCCCCCCCCTCAGCACCCGCTACTGATTATGATAAATATCACTTTCAAATAATGATTATGATGTTAGTCTCGCTGTATAAGAATGATTGCCATACTTTGTTGTCTATTCAACTATTACTGCAGATGTTAGCATGTCATTCATGTATTGTAGTTTATTTTCTTTGCTTTTCATCTTCATCCTTATACTTCTCTGCTTCTGCAGCTATACGTTCTACATCTTCCTTCGATAGTCTGCCCTTATCATATGTGATGGTAATTGTATTCTCTTTACCAGTGCTCTTATCAACAGCAGAAACATTGAGAATTCCATTAGCATCAATGTCAAAAGTAACTTCAATCTGAGGAACACCAAGTGGAGCAGGAGGTATACCAGATAGCTCAAATTTGCCAAGTAGGTTGTTGTCCTTTATTGGTACTTTTTCACCTTCAAATACCTGAATTAAGATACCTGGTTGGTTGTCTGCATATGTAGTGAACACCTGGCTCTGCTTTGTTGGAATAATGGTATTTCGTTTAATTAGAGATGTCATTATTCCACCAGCAGTCTCAATCCCAAGTGACAATGAGGTCACATCAATAACAAGCAGATTTGACACCTCTTCGCTATTGTCACCACTGAGAATAGCCGCCTGCACAGCTATAAAATAAGTTCACCATGTTAGGCATGAAACTACATGACAATAATGACATTATATAGTGAAAGTTAACATTTCAATCTCTGGCCAAATCTAGTACTTGCATCATATTTTCTCCCTCCATTCACTCAAGCCATTTTGCTATCTCTTACGTCAACACAGCATCACAATACTATTGTTCTATTGTTTTATTCTTCTATTTTTCTCTCTGGTAATCATACCTATATCACGCTTATCACCTATGTCAACAGACAGACTGCCCATTCCATTAACGCAAATCCTTTTATATCTCTCACTGGAACATTTCTGTATAAATTCATGTAACATTTTATTTTATATAATATTTTATATGATATAATATTTTAAAGTTTAGTCAGAGTATAGTCAGAGCTAGTCCTCACTGTCGTTTCCTCTCTCTCTCTCTCTCTGCCTCCCTGTTCTCTGCAGGAAAGATAATTCTACGAGCCAACTACGGCCAACGAAGTATATCATTGAACAAGCATGCAATTTGTAGGAGGCATCTCAACAATCTTTTCTATAACACCATTAATGTGGAAAAGCGATTCGGGACAGACCAATATCAACTAGGTCTGTGCATTCTACTGCTAAGTTAGCATCGCAAAATAAGCATGCTTAAAGTTAGATTTAGAAGCAGAAGTGCAATAAAAATTACAATAATGGTAGTAAGAAACAAAGATATTCACCTGCTCCATAAACAACAGCTTCGTCTGGATTAATGGCTTTGTTCAATTCTCTCCCATTGAAGAAGCTTTTTAGCTCTCTTTGGACCATTGGGATACGAGATGATCCACCTACCAAAACAACCTCGTGGATGTCCCTCTTGCTCAAGTTTGCATCTAAGAAGGCTTTTTCAATTGATGCCAGTGTTGACTTAAAATAGTTCGAATTCAGGTTTTCAAATTTTGCACGTGTTATTGAAGTATAAAAGTCTATGCCCTCAAATAGGGAATCAATCTCAATGACCGTTTGTTCGCTTGAAGAGAGGGTCCTTTTTGCTCGTTCACATGCACTTCTCAATACTTGAATGGACCCCTTGTTAGCAGAAATATCTTTCTTGTGTTTCTTCTTAAATTCCTCAACAAAGTACTCAACCATTTTTTGATCAAAATCTTCTCCGCCAAAATGTGAGTCACCTCTATTTGACTTCGCCTCAAAAATTCCACCCTCGATTGTTAAGACGGACACATCAAAAGTTCCTCCTCCAAGATCAAAGATCAATATATTCCTCTCGTCTCTGAACTTTTTGGTAAGGCCGTATGCGATTGCAGCAGCAGTTGGCTCATTCATGATTTTCAGAACATTCATCCCTGCAATAGTGCCAGCATCTTTTGTTGCCTGCCTCTGCGAGTCATTGAAGTATGCCGGAACAGTTATGACAGCATTGTCTACTTTCTACAAGAAAGAGTACAGATCATTACCGAAGAGCAAACCATTATACATTCATTCTGCGTAGTTTCCAGCAACAATTATGAAAAACATTGCAACTTAAATTTCGATATATAACACAGGCCCTCCCTTCTAATAGCAAGTTAACAATGTGCGAATATCTAGCCTATAAACCTAGGATTGGGAAAGACGATTTTGATGTTGATGTTTGCATTGATTCAAGAGAGTACAGTTCACCTGTCAGGTATACTGTATACACTAGAATTAAAGCATACTTTTCCAACATGCTACTCTTCTTTGACGGCATAGTCGAAAGAATTAACGTGGAAATCAATGAGCGAAACTAAAATCCGCAATGTACTGATCCTGGTCACGGCACCAAATATGAAATCGGGATAGTAGACAGGTTGAAAATTATATGCAAAACGTGATTATGTACAGAAAATATCTACATAATGAATCGTGAATCGTGAATCGTATTAAGCATGAACGTTAACGAAGACTTGTGATTATGAATGTATTTCAGATTCTGCTGTCCTGTAGGGGGTATCTGTGTCATCACAGTTCAGTAAATAATATTATTGAAACAGAAACACTGGAAATGGTCTATTAAATGAACAAGTTCCTGAGTATCATACTAACATGTTTTTAAGATTATTCGAAACCAGACAGCTTGATAATAGCAATACTTGTCTTCATGCTCCTATTCAAAGAACAGCTTGTAGCTTAAAACAGTTTCTCGTATAGAGGAGCTAAGCTTTGGAATGGTCAAAACACTGAAGCAAGGAAAGTCAGATCTTTTGCCCAATTCAACAAATCATTGAAGAATGAACGATCGTGATCATTGCCAGACTTTGCTTTTTACTTACTCAAGAGTACCGAATAAACGGGGGTGGGAAAACAGAGGCATATTTTGTAATAGCCAATCAAAATGATCCTCAACTACCAATCAGAAAACTGAACGGTGAACTTATTTGTTTACATTTTGTCTGCCACCCGCTCTAGCAATGGTAAAACATAGCTGCACAAAAAGGCCGTCATCAAAACATACTTGCATGAAACTCTCCCAGTTTTTCGGAGCATTTTTCTAAGGAAATACGCTATGAATTCCTCCCGGCCCTAAACGATATCTGCATCCAATTTTTCTACAACGACGTTCAAGTTCCATCCTACCTAAATTGTATGTCAAATAGGTTTAGGTACCTAGGGAAGGTGGCTCCCAAGCCCAAAAGAACTGTTCACAATTCACTATCAATAACGGAAAAGTTCCTTAAGGGAACCCTTTCCGTTAGGATGATATATCTGTTTGTACAATAAGGATATGTGATAGTTTAGTCATTACTCTAAAGTTAGTTTTTGAAACATGTTTAAGGAATGGTGTTTTCCCAGAGGTACGGAAAAGAGCAAACGTCGTCCCAGTCCACAAAAAATAGTAAGAACCTCAAGCAGAATTATTGTCCCATCTCCCTCCTTCCAATTTTTAGTAAAGTATTCGAGAAGTTAATGTTTGATTCCTTGTACGAACACCTTTCCCTTTACAAACTACTAGATCCTAACCAATCCCGCTTTCGCCCAGTAGATTCTGTTATCAATCAGTTACTCACAATTGTTCACTCTGCCTTCGTTGCATTCGACTGCAGGTCTTCTTTAGATGCACATTCAGTTTATCTAGATACTTCAAAGGCTTTTTATAGAGTGTGGCATGACGGTCTAATTTACAAACTACGGCAAAATGGCGTATCTGGGCAGTGTTTAGCACTGATTCGTAGTTTCTTAGCAGATCGTATGCAACGTACGGTATTGTATGGCAAAAAATCGCAATGGGAAAATTTATGCCGGAGTTCCACAGGAATCAATTTCAGGTCCTCTCTTTTTCCTTATGTACATAAATGATCTAGCAGCAGATCTCAAATGCAATGTTAAGTTATTTGCTGATAATGCATCAATTTTCTCGATCGTCTACAACCCAAATGAATGCGCTGCAGATCTGAATAATAACCTAAATCTCAACAGATGTTGGGCGCATGACTGGAGGATGTCCTTCAACCCTGACCTTGCTAAACATGCAGTTGAAGTGACATTTTCAAAGAAAAAGATCCCTGCTGATCATCCACCTCTCCTTTTCAAACTTTACAAACTCTATGTTCGCCTACATCTCGATTATGGTGATGTCATTTATCACATCCCGCAGAAAGTGGGTGGATTTAAGCATGAAATCATTCTACATCGCCAGATGGAGTGGCTTGGATCCGTCCAGTATTCTGCTGAATTAGCCATAACTGGCGCTCATGGAAAGTTACTTCAAGAGACAAAATATACGAGGACCTCGGGTGGGAATCATTGAATGACAAAAGGTAGAGCAGGCGTCTCGTTCTTTTTTTTAAGTTCATCAATAAACTTACACCTGAATATACAAGACATCCTTCTCCACAAGTTCATCACTCTAACTATGTTCTTAGAAGAAGGGCTGCCATTGGGTGCACAAGTACAAGAACAGAACGCTTTGAGTCAAGTTTTTACCCAAATTGCAGGAATGGAACTGCCTTGCTTCTGAGATCAGGGAATCACCTACAGTAAGCTCATTCTAAAAAGACTTTCCTCTCGCATCCGACCTTCCCAGGAACCTATTTATGGAATCCATGATCCCAAAGGTGCTGCCATCCTCACCCAGCTACGTGTAGGTTTCAGCATGTTAAATTCTCACAGATTTAATCATAACTTTCAAGACACATTTGATCCAATGTGTCCAATTAATGATGGAATTGAGGGTACTGAGCACGTCTTGCTGCACTGCCTTGCAAACGATGTTTAGAGGGGCGATCTACTTGATGCAAGTAGCAAAATATTCCAGCCAAAAGACATCTAAAACCTAGCAAACCAAATCCTTGCGCAAATGATATTGTATGGTGATGAAAAATGTACTCAAAACCAACATAGAGAAATTTTTGAATCAACTCTAGAATTTACTCATACACCTGAACGTTTCTCGTAACTCTAGCGTAATATAATATAGGTTTACCAACCCTATCTCTCACCCTTTTCTACACTTTTTCATTTATGTAACAAATAAATGTATTGTAAATGTGCCTTTGTTACTAAAGGCTGTACCTGAATGTGGGAATAAATTCTTCGATTTTACAGCTGTAATATTTTTTAATTCTGTCGATACAAGCTGGTTTTCTATACGAAGTTTTGGTATAGGCTTTAGTATCCGTATTGTTATACGTTAAAGGCCATTAAGGGTAGCCATGCCCGTCATGCTCCCATTGGTATCGTACACGTACATATGTCTTGTTTAATTGTATATTTTTGGATTGTGTATAAAAAGCACCTGAAGGATATCTATTGATGAATGTTGACCTGTTCATGTTTTTTAGGAAATTTGGTAAAAGACAGCGTGATAGAAACTGCTACATCTACGTGAAAGAACTTGCAAATTGTAAAGGTATCCTTCATTCACTGATGTTCTTGTACTTTCAAACGACAAAATTACACCAGATATTTTGCTTATGAATGTCAAGAGAATGCGATATAGAGAACAAAGAATTTATCGCAAAGCTTACTGCAGAATATTTTATAACGGTCGTGAATGGAATACTGTAAGGCAACTACAACTCAATTGTAGAATGGAGAGGATTTTGATAAAAGAGATAGAGATGAAGCAACCTCAGCTAAAGAGAGGTTTAAATCCGCTATTGGTTGTTTTGAGATGGTGCTAGTACAAAATTGTGCCTCCCTCTGCCCAGGGGTATAAATGGGTACCAGTACCTGGTCCGTAGTTATAAGCGCTGCCTATGGCTGCATCCTGTTATTTGATACCAAACCAAGCATAGTTACCAAGGAGTAATGTGTAAAATCGGTAGAGTAGCCTTTTGCTAGCAACAGGCTATACTTCGTTTGACGTATGCGGCAATAGCTTCAAGATCTGATATATCCGCTGCTATCAATGCTTTATCTAAATTCATGTCAGATCTGTTTTGATTTATATTATGCTATTGTGACTTATGATTTGTAGACTATTATGGTTTATGATTTATATTCTATTGTGACTTGTGACTTGTATTCCTTTTTGATTTATGATTTCTATTCTATTTTGACTTATGATTTGTATTCTATTTTGATTTATGATTTGCGTTCTATTTTCATTTATGATTTGCATTCTATTTTGATTTATGATTTGTATTCTATTTTGATTTATGATTTGCATTCTATTTTGATTTATGATTTGCATTCTATTTTGATTTATGATTTGCATTCTATTTTGATTTATGATTTGCATTCTATTTTGATTGATTATGATTTGCATTCTATTTTGATTTATGATTTGCGTTCTATTTTGATTTATGATTTGCGTTCTATTTTGATTTATGATTTGCGTTCTATTTTGATTTATGATTTGCATTCTATTTTGATTTATGATTTGCATTCTATTTTGATTGATTATGATTTGCATTCTATTTTGATTTATGATTTGCGTTCTATTTTGATTTATGATTTGCGTTCTATTTTGATTTATGATTTGCGTTCTATTTTGATTTATGATTTGCATTCTATTTTGATTGATTATGATTTGCATTCTATTTTGATTTATGATTTGTGTTCTATTTTGATTTATGATTTGCGTTCTATTTTGATTTATGATTTGCGTTCTATTTTCATTTATGATTTGCATTCTATTTTCATTTATGATTTGCGTTCTATTTTTCATTTATGATTTGCGTTCTATTTTGATTTATGATTTGCGTTCTATTTTGATTTATGATTTGCATTCTATTTTGATTTATGATTTGCATTCTATTTTGATTTATGATTTGCATTCTATTTTGATTGATTATGATTTGCATTCTATTTTGATTTATGATTAGCATTCTATGTCAGTTTCTGATTTGCAATTCTGTTTTGATTTGTGATTGTATTCTGTTGTGATTTGTATTCCTTTTTGATTTATGATCTTTATTGTATTTTGATTTGTGATTTGCATTCTATTTTGATTGATTATGATTTGCATTCTATTCTGATTTCTGATATGCGTTCTATTTTCATTTATGATTTGCATTCTATTTTCATTTATGATTTGCGTTCTATTTTCATTTATGATTTGCATTCTATTTTGATTTATGATTTGCATTCTATTTTCATTTATGATTTGCATTCTATTTTGATTTATGATTTGCATTCTATTTTGATTGATTATGATTTGCATTCTATTTTGATTTATGATTTGTGTTCTATTTTGATTTATGATTTGCGTTCTATTTTCATTTATGATTTGCGTTCTATTTTCATTTATGATTTGCATTCTATTTTTCATTTATGATTTGCGTTCTATTTTGATTGATTATGATTTGCATTCTATTTCGATTTATGATTTGCGTTCTATTTTGATTTATGATTTGCGTTCTATTTTCATTTATGATTTGCATTCTATTTTGATTTATGATTTGCATTCTATTTTGATTTATGATTTGCATTCTGTTTTGATTTATGATTTGCGTTCTATTTTGATTGATTATGATTTGCATTCTATTTTGATTTATGATTTGCATTCTATTTTGATTTATGATTTGCATTCTATTTTGATTTATGATTTGCATTCTATTTTCATTTATGATTTGCGTTCCATTTTGATTGATTATGATTTGCATTCTATTTTGATTTATGATTTGCGTTCTATTTTGATTTATGATTTGCGTTCTATTTTGATTTATGATTTGCGTTCTATTTTGATTTATGATTTGCATTCTATTTTGATTTATGATTTGCATTCTATTTTGATTGATTATGATTTGCATTCTATTTTGATTTATGATTTGCATTCTATTTTGATTTATGATTTGCGTTCTATTTTGATTTATGATTTGCGTTCTATTTTGATTTATGATTTGCATTCTGTTTTGATTGATTATGATTTGCATTCTATTTTGATTTATGAT